>VDFB02161101.1:0-11891 GCA_007258455.2 Sequoia sempervirens | reverse complement strand
TACCCATGTCAATTCCCATTTAGTTGTGGACCCATTTTGATGGAATGTCTTCATAAGATTACATATCAACAAATGGCACACTCCATGCAAAATGGGGCTCATTCCCCCGATCATTTATTCACCCTCATTCACACATACTTCCAAACATTCAATCTTATCCCATCCTTATAAGTTTGCAATTGCTATTCATTTATTATGCCTACCACTGCACCCATATATATACATTCACTCTATACCTTGAGACTTACACCTCTCTATCCTGGGCCATTCCCACAGCGCTTGAGATTGACATGCACCATTCAGAATTGACCCCTAAAATTCAAAACAAATTCAAATTTTCCCAACTTGGTACCCATTTGCACAATTTATTGCTATGTCTTGGTATTTGAAAACATTCATTTGTGCATATAAACACATGACGGAAGCATCTTTGAAAATCTTAAGCATTACAAGGATAATCATTCTAGAAAATATTTTAACTTGGAGCACTAAAAGGAGCCAAAATCTGCATCAAAATCATCTAGAACAACTGCAAAGGTAGTCTAATCAAGGGGGTTGACCCAGGAGAACATGACCGTTGCAATCTAGCAATCTTTCTAAGGTACTTTTAAATACTGCCAGTCCTTACACCAACAAACATCAAAATTTAAGGCGAAATAGTTTCAGCAGTCCGGTTAGTTAAAACAAGGATTACAAACTAGAAGATATTTCTGCACATCAAGACATAATCCCAAGAAGCATGGATCGAACCTACACAAAATTCTGCATCTGTAACAGCTCCAAGACTGCAAGCAAACCAAGAGTATTTATTTTTTGTATTGGGACAACTAGATTCAATGTGACATGTTTGAAAGTGTTGTCTTTGATATTCGCCTACACTGCAAAGGTAGTCTAATCAAGGGGTTTGACCTATAGGAGAACACAATCCTTGCAATCCGGCAATCTTTCTAAGGTACTTTTAAATGCCACCAGTCCTTACACATCAACAGACATCAAAATTTAAGGCGACATAGTTTCAACAGTCCGGTTAGTCAAAACAGTCCTACAAGCTAGAAGATATTTCCACACATCAAGACATTTCCACAATGCATGGGATCGATCCCAAGGAGCATGGATCCAACCCACACAAAATTCTGCAACTGTTACAGCTCTAAGACAGCAAGCAAACCAAGAGTATTTATTTTTTGTATTGGGACAACTAGATTCTGTTAGTTTATTACATTCATCGGTCCATCTAACCGACTGTGTAGTCAGTTATTCGGTTGCCCTGTATAGAACCAATTTGTCCCTGTATATATTTGCATCATCACATAATAAAATGCAATTGCTGCTTGCTCTTTTGTTTAATATGGTATCAGAGCAAACAAAACACTGCACCTGTTTGCATAAATATTAAGCCATTTGCAATCAGCATATAGCTGAAGTCAAAACATGAATGAAGAAGGCAGTGTTCCATAATACTTGCTGTGCATGGAAGAGGAGGAGCATGGAAAGCATAAGACAATGCAAATTCATTGCCCAACATTCAAACTCTGCTAGACGCTGCACATTCAAACTTGATGAGCATCGAATAGGCATGTCGTAGACACCTGCAAATGAAATCAAACTCCATGAAGATTGGTGTGATGATTGTTGGACGTCATAAGACATGTTGCTGGTCGATTGAAGGCTGCTGCTGAGCATGGAACTGATAAATGAATTCATATATGGCATTCCAGTTGTATGGTGACCATGTATATTCACGCTGACTGATTTGCTGTCCAATTCAGAGAATTCTTTTACATGAGAAACCAGCGTGAGAATATTCCATATGAGAGAGTAACAATGCTCATAATAAGGAGATGCTGCCATTCAAAAATCTGCCTATCATGAAGTAACAATGCTCATAATTAGGAGATGGTTACATCTGAAGAAGAGGTGAACAGAAACAATTGATTGAGATTGGAGCAGTTGCAGGCCTTGGAGATGTTGCAAAGATAAAGGAATGGGTGAAAAAGGTGCATTTTCATTACAATTTCCCTGGTTTATAAATTACAAATATAGTTATAAACAATTTAAAACTATATTTTTTGCATTTGGGAGAAAAAATTTACATATTTTTTTAAGAAAGCCATTAGAAGTTTTGTAGAACTCTTTTTTTTTAAAAACCACACATTAGGGAGTTATAAGAGTTCTAGGAGTGATAAGAATCCTCAAAACTCTAGAAATGGCTAATAATGCACCCAAAATCATGCTTCCCGACTCTCAACTTTTGAGAGGAGCTAATTATGGCGCTTGGAAAACTAAGCTCAAACCCAATTGGAATTTGAAGACCTTTGGGATATAATCTCCAAGAACATCCCTAGCCCTACAAATGATGGTGCAAAACAAATCAAGTTTGACAAGGCCAATCCAATGGCCAAATTGGTCATTCTATTTGGAGTGTCTGATGAGATACAACCTCATATTAGAAATGCCACTACTGCAAAAGATGCTTCAGATCGTTTTAAAACAATTTATGAAGCCAATCAAAATCAAATTCTCCACTTGCAACATTAGTTGCATTGCCTTCAAATGCAACATGAAGAGAAAATAGAGACATTTCTTAGAAGAGTAGCAGAGATTAGGACATCACCACAAGCGTTAGGGGAAGAAGTCACAAATGCATCTCTTGTACCCATTGTCTTGAGAGCACTACCCCCTTCATTTTGCATGTTTGTCACTTGTCTCAATGTCACGAGTAAAACACCGTCTTTTGAAGAGTTGGTAAACTTGCTTCAACAAGAAGAAGCAATCCATGGTGAGGCAATCAAGCCCTCGCAGCAAAGCAGAAGGGAAAACAACCTAAACGTCGGAGTGGTCCATCAGGATCATCAAAACCAAATCAGGAAAACTCTTCCAAGAAAAAGAAATGTCTCATTTGTGGAAGAAAGGGACATGATCTCAAAGACTGTTGGTACAATTCCTATGCCAATAGTGAATCCAGTCATAAAAAGCCACTGAAGCCTTCTCAAGGAGATAAGAAGAAGAATTCCCATTGGCAGGAAAACTACAAAGCATACATAAGTTTGTTGAGGATCACATTTGGAGGGGACAAGCTGAAAGGAGACAAATGGGCATGGAAAGAAGATCTTCACTTGAAGATTGGTGTGTAGTCAAAGAGGCTCTTGAAACACTTAAATCAGATTATTTGAACCTGCTTTCCGATAGAGATCATGTCCTTGAGTTTGCTGATCGAATATGTAATTCATTGAAGGGAAGAGAGGATGAAATTGATAAGCTTACATCTAAGCTTAAATCAGCAATAACTTCTTTACAGAGCACCCAAATGGCTCACTTAGAAGTTGAAAATAAGCTTGTTGATGTACATCAATTCAAGGAGCAAGTTGGAGTTGCTAGAGCAGATGAAAGTAAGCTGGAAACTAAAGAGCTTGGTTTGTTCCAAGGAGGTTTTGACTTAGGACAACCTCCTAAGTATGCAGATACAGAGTTAGAGCAAACTAATAAATTGTTTGAACAAGAAGGTGAAAACAACTTCCAATCATTTGATGATTTTTTTTCTATGATGGAAGTTGAGTTAACACATGATAATTCCCTCCTCGTGTTGAATGATGAAGACCAACTTGATGTTAGCAACATGGAGGAAGATAGTAACAGGGTATGGAATCCAGGTGAGAAGCACTCATGGAATGTTACTTTACACAAAAACTACTTCAACTGGAAGCGTTCATTAGTTGTTGAAGATGGGCATAAGGTTCAGGTATGCAAGGAATTAAGTTAAATGATGGCTTATTTTCATAATGAAATTTATTCTCAGGGTTCTATGGAGGATAGTGGTGTTGGTAAGATTGTTTTATGGATGATTTTGGAGTCAAATTTCTATCATGAAGCTGCTGTCCTTACTCCTATCAGCCATTATAAGTATTCAATTGCATACATAATGTTTGATTGGAGAGAAATTTTGGTCATAACTTTGATATATTTTGATTGTAGATGGCCTAAATCTCTTGTTGTCTTCAAAAGATTTCAGTTTTGTTGTTGCTGTCCTATTTTCAGATTACTGAAATTGTGTTTTCAGAGATTAATTTCAGTTTATCACAGCCATGTGATTGTTCTTTTTGCATCTTTGACCTTTTGTGGGTGGATGGCAGAAGTGTTCAGCTGAAAAGAACAAGTGTTACAGCTATTATTACTCTTTTGGATGGTTTAATGAAGACTTCAGAATTTTCAGTTGGTGATTTTGATGACACCCGTAGTGGACCAGCCACTCAAGAGTTGTCTTTGATGGGTGTTGAAGGCATCCATAACTCATCGTTGTTTGTGTCACCGATTTACTATGATATAGCAGCTTTCTATTTGTTGATTGGTGACTTCATCTTCATCGATTCGTCGAGGGTTAGTAGCTGTCCTACTTGGAACTCCAAGGCACTTTCCGATTATTCAGGGTCTACATCAACTAATCAGTTGCTTGGGAGTGTGTGGAGGCATATCTATTTGATGAACATGGAGTATGACATGGATTTCTTTGACATGTATTGGTATGTTGATACTTATGACTTCATTTTATTTTTTGGCCTAAGTTACGACAATGGCATTTGGTGGCCTAAAGAGATGATCCATGTGCATATGGGAGTTGCTTTTCACATCTTTTTAATGGTCTACTCATACAGATGCATGATATGTCCTTGATTTTGTCGCAGTAGATACCTATCTCTACTCTTATGTGAATGGATGGGTTGATTTAGGATCAGTATTGACATGGATGATGCATTGGTATTAGTGATCATTGTGAGTTATGAGCGTTATGGTGTGGCATTCCAATTAGAGTGGAGGAAGCCGGGCAATATAGCTGATTGCTTGAGGGCAAACAATCCCGGAAGGAGAAGCGCCAATGTCCCCATGTAGAGTGACATTTTGGTGACATAATAATTCTAGCCCATCCAGCATTCAGTGGGTTGAATGGCAGTAGTGAGGGAGGTCTACTCCAAGTCAAAGCAAGCAAGGAGGTCTATTTGCAAGACCAAGCAAACAAGGAGGTGAGTCGACCTCATCAAATCAGATCTGCTTCTAAAAGAATTCCCCTTCCTATGGCGGTTTAGAAGTCTTAAGGGAGAAGCAACCAAAATATAATATTTTAAGATCAAATCTGACTTCTTCCTTGGGCAGCTGAAGGAAGCTTCCAAAACTAGAATATTATAATGCTCAATAGGCAATCAAATCTTCCTAGGGCAGTTTGAAACTTAGCCTTGAAGTCATGAATATTTTAATGAGGAAAAATCTGATCTTTCCTCTCAAGGGTGGTCTAGTGCCTTAGGGGAGAAGGAATGAATATTTTAATATATATATGAAGACCAAATCTGATCCTCTTGAAGGCGACTTGGGATAGGTGCCTTAGTCTTGAAGTTAGTGAATATTTTATTGAAACAAATCTGTTTCTCTCCTTAGGGCGGTTTGGTCTTGAGGCCTTATTTAAGAAGGTTTGGGAGGTTGAGAGAAGCATGTTTTTGTGTTGCTATTCTGATTGAAGAGAGTTGTCTCTTGACTGAAAGTAATTTTCAGTCCATTCAAGGTGATGCTCCCTTGAATACCGTGGTATGGTGATGTCCCCATTCCACCATGTGAGATGAATTCAAGTAGAGTTCATCATAGAGCTTAAACAGATTGCTATGGTGAAGTTTTAGTTGTAGATTGTGATTTCGTTTTGTGACATTTTTCATCTTCACTTGTTGGAAGGAGGTTTTCAAGAGGTTCATGTGGCAAAGAAGGCTATTTTTTGGCGATTTTCAGCTTCAAGCATTATCAGATTATTGTTACAATAGTCTTCAAATTGATTTCATCGTCATATTTGAAGAGATTTTGGCGTCTACAACCTTCAGTGGGCTGCTACAGTCGTTTTCTTGTCATTCCTAGTTGGGCACATGATTCTACTTCACTCAGCTTCCTCTTCCATTCATTCAACTAGGGTTTGGTCTTGTGCTTTGGCACCATTAGATGTAATTGCAGGTCTGAAACTCAAATCAGACCTAACTGGCTGTATTTTCCAGCCCCTCTATTTGTAATCAGTTTTCAAATCGAATAAAGAAGATAAGCTAACATTGCTGGGTATGATCATCTCGTTTATGTTCATCTTTGTTGATTTCCTAAAATATATGTTCAAGTTCCTTTCTTGTTGTTTATACTTGGAACCTTTCAATCCTACAAGTTATAATAAACCCTTGCTAAGTTGAAGCAAGTCAGAAATTCTCAGACCAACAAAGGAAAAAAATTCCAATTTGAACACAGCGGGGTTCTTCTGACTTCAAACAGGAATTTTTTCAAACTACCTTCATGAACATGGAATTCATAAACAATTGGCCACTATTTACATGCCTCAACATAATGGTTTTACAAAGAGGTCTAATCGTACTATTGTTGAAATGGTGTGATGTATGTTGAAAGATGCAAATCTTCCTTCTACATTTTGGGATGAAGTAGTTCACACAGCAGTGTATTTGCTGAATCGAGCACCCACCAAAGTGCTTGAAAATATCACACTTGAAGAAGCTTGGACTAATAAGAAGCCCTCTATATCATATTTCAAAGTGTTTGGATGTACAACTTACATGCATGTTCCCAAGGTACAAAGGACAAAATTGGATGGTAAGTCTTTGAAATGCATTTTCCTTGGGTACATTTCTGAGTTGAAAGGATGTCGACTTATGGATACATTAACAAAGAAAGTGTACATTAGTAGGGATTTTATTTTTGATGAGGAAACAAGATGCAACATTTCTTCCTCACCATCTCCTACTAGTTCTCAAACATCGAAGATTATTGAACCTAACGATGAGGATCTATTGAAGAAGCAACAGAAGAGGCTTTGTTCTCACTGGATCAATTTCCTCCTCTTTCACCATTTCCATCCTCATCTCCTATGCACAAAAAGATTCCTAGGTGGTACCAAGCCACATTAAAGGATGCTAAGGGTGGGGTCCGATGGAGGGGGGCTTCCTAAAAAAATTCAATGGGTGCTGCTGAGATTTTTTAGGATTATTTTTAAGTGGGTGGTCCCATGAATCTTGTAGCATAGTTTAAGCATAAAAGTTTACAGTCCTATATTTATGGAAGTTGGTGGTCTCATGAATTTTATTATTTTGCATATTCAATTCAGCAGCTTCAATAAATATAAAATAATAAAAAATTAATTGGTGAGAATTTTAAAACTTCATATGATTGACAAGTGGTAGAAAAAAGCCTAAGCTGGTGGGGCAATTTCTAGCCCTGCCCCTTTTACACCCACTTAAGTTTTTGAGCTAAAAAGTAGGGGCTGTTATTGTTGAGGAAAAGATTCTAATTAATCCTATAGCATTTTTTTTTTGCTTCATGGGACCCCTTGCTCCTTCAAAATAGATCCCAAAACCCCCCCCATGGGACCTCACCCTAAAGATGATGCAATTACAGATACATCTCTCACTAGGCCTCAAACTCGCACCAAGTCTCGTGAAGAGGTAAATCTAGCTTTCATGTGTGCAATTATTTCAGAGTTCAAAACCACAAACAATTCAACAAGCTCTTGAGCCACCACCTTGGAAGGATGTCATGGATGCAAAATATCAAGCCTTACTAAGGAATAATAAATGGGAACTTATTGATCTTCCACCAAGGAAGAAGGCTATTGGATGCAAATGGGTTTTTTGAATCAAGTATAAGGCAGATGGTAGCATTGATAAGTACAAGGCCCGACTTGTGGCTAAGGGCTATGCACAAAAAAGGAAGGTATCGATTGTGATGAAACCACACCCACTGCAAAAATCAAGACTATTTGCATGGTCTTGGCGATGGCAACACAATTTGGTTGGAAGGTTCATCAAATGGATGTCAAAAGTGCCTTTCAAAATGGAGATCTCAAGGAGAAGGTCTACATGACTCAACCCAAGGGATATGTTGCACTCGGCCAGCAGCACATGGTTTGCAGACTTGTCAAATCCCTCTATGGTCTTAAAAGGCTCCTCAAGCTTGGTGCATCAAGATCGATGAGCATCTCCTTAATCATGGATTCGTCAAGAATCCTTATGATCCCAATCTCTACCTCAAAGAGAAAGGGGGGAGATTGTAATTTCAATTGTATATGTCAATGATTTTTTCATCACAAGGAGTTATCCACAAATGATTGATGCTACCAAGAATGATCTCAAACTATCATTTGACATGACAGATCTTGGGCTCTTGCATTATTGTCTTGGACTTGAAATGTGACAACAAAAGAATCATATCTATGTCTCTCAAATGAAATATGCCAAGACATTGCTCGAGAAATTCATAATGGAAGATTGCAAACCTATGTTGACACCCACAGAGACAAGTTTGCAACTTTCCAACCATGATCCATCACCTCAAGTGAATGCTACTTTTTATCGTCGGTTGATTGGGAGTCTCATTTACTTGACTTATACCAAGCCAGATATCAGCTACGCTGTCAGTTATCTTTCTAGGTTTATGCAGGAACCTAAGGTTGTTCATTGGAAAGCAGAAGCATGTTTTGAGATGCATCAATGGTACAATGGCATATGGCCTAGAATACAAGTAGAATGCAGATTTTTCTTTGTGTGGATGCACGGATGCAAACTATACAAGTTCAATGGATGACAGGAAGTCTAATTCACAGGCTTCATTTTTTTTTTGGGATCTAGTCCAATATCTTGGGAGAACAAAAAGCAGACCACTACTGCTCGCTCTTCCACAGAGGCAAAATATCGTGTCGTAGGTGGATATGTCTGTGAGGCAATATGGTTACATCGCATTTTGACAAGTATGGGTGTTCCTAAGACAAGTCCTACCACCTTGTTTTGCGACAATCAGAGTGTGCTTAAGCTTGTTCGCAATCCTATTTTTCATGAGCATACCAAGCATATTGAGGTTCAATGTCACTATATTCATGAGCATGTTCAGTAACAGAATATCCAGCTCTAGTTTTGTTTGACTCAAGAGCAACATGCTGACATATTCACCAAATCTCTTGCAGTTGTGAAGTTCAACATTTTTCGAACTTTCTTGATTTGTTCTCTTGGGCATATGATGTAATAAAGGGAGATTGTTAGTTTATTACATCCATCAATTCATCTAACCGACTACATAGTTAATTATTCAATTCCCCTGAATAAGGACCAATTTGTCGCTATATATATTTGCATCATCACATAATAAAATGTGCTCAATTGCTGCTTGCTCTCTCGTTTAATAGATTCAAAGTGACAATGGCTATTATTCTTCACTGTTGTTGCAAGAGCTAAGTGCTCTAGTCCCTGCTCATTTAATTTCCATACATTTATTACATATTTCTCTTCCCAACTATATTTTCTTAAGTTGTGCTTTTATTGTTGCATGTATTTAATTAGCCTAGGCTATTTCATGTAAAGATATTTATTTCTCTACATCTTTGTTGTACTCATCCTCTCTTACACTACCAAAGGGTTTTGTTTTAGGGTTTATCCTTCTTTTAGGGTCTCAGATCTGTATTTTTCTGATTGCTTTATCAATTTTCAGATCTGATTTGGGTTTATACCCCAATTGTTATATTCATGCTTCTTAGCTTTATTATTTTCTAGGAGTTGTGGTTCACAATGACATTTTGCTTTCACATCTACCCACCTCTAATTTGACACTTAGGGTTTCATTTTTAGACCTGATTTTCTTATTATATACCCTTTATTTCAAATTCACCTAGCATTCATGATTGTCTTATCATGGATATCTTCTCTCTCCTCCTTACCAAGCTCACTTCTTACCTAATAATGCTTTATGATGATCTTCTTGTGTGGCCTAGAATAGTAACATACTTGATACATCTAGGGATCTTGACTTGTGATGTTATACCTAGCAAACATATTCCTTCTCCTATCATGACATTATCACACCTCACAACGATATCTCTCTTACATGTCTTGATATCTCCATATCCATTGGCATAGTGTAATGTCCCCAATTTTCGTCCAGGCAACATTTAATTAATTTAATTAATTAAATGTTATTTTGTCTTTAATTAATAATTGGGGCATTAATATTCAATTAATTATTTATTTATTAAAGTAACTCAATTGAAAATAATAAATATTATAATGTCACTTTATTAAATAAAAAGGAATCTTCTAGAAATTGAACTAAGCCTTTAAAAGGAGATGAAGGCAAATCATTTGGCATAGTGTGGAATTATTATCATTTGGAGATTGTCCAAAATTTGGAGTGCTTAGCTTACAAGAGGCTTGTTCCGAGATCAAAGATTTGGCGGAAAACCCAAATCCTCTTTCAGGCGAATTCAAACGGGATTCACATTTTGGCTTCATTGATCAGTTTTGGAAGAATTGGGCGTCAAGATTCAATGTGGAAATTTTGTGGCGTCTTCTTCGATACCAAAATTTCAGGTTCTCCAAGTTTGCCAGGTTTGCATGTTTACACTTATACCAGATTACAGGCAAATAATAAAATTGCTATTGTGGTGTGTGCACTAGTAAAAAATCAACAGATATTTATAGTGCAGTGTGTGCCTATGGAAGGGTAAAAATAAATAATAATATTTTTTTTATTTGAGGCTGAAATACCCCAGCCGAACTTTTTAAGCTCCCTAAGAGGAGTTGTACCATCCCTGAAAAACCATAAAAAGGGATGGAAACATTTGTTTGAAGACTCAAAGCTTTGAGAAGATTCAGCGTAGCTTTTGGTCGGACCCCTAAGGTTAGCGCATGAGTCTAAGGGAGAATAGTGCTCTTGGTAAGGCATTAGAGTCTTCCTAAATTCCAACGTGGCACATTGGAGGGTCAGCAATATCCAACTTGCAACATAATTTTGACTCCAATAGAAGCTAAGAAAGAGCTTTGAACTTTGGTTCAGCTTATACATAGTGATCATCTGGAAATTAATTTCAGATGTATATGTTAAATATATAAGCTGCAACAGCTACTAGAGGTTAGTTTTGTATAAAATCCCTATCTTAGGTCAGACCTGTTGTTATGAATTAATCAATGAGTGAATGAGTTTATTTGTACTGTGATAACAGCAGTCTGTGTTGAGGAATTTATATCAAAAGTTTAAATCAGAAATTTGTACTAATTCATAACAACAATTTCAAACCTATTCAGCTGATTGCATACTTAAAAATGTTATTGTTGCATCGTGATTATCTGTATCAGTTTGTAACTATGTCAATATATCATTGAGAAAGTTGCAGGTATTCTTAATAATTAAACTCAGAAATATTGGATGGTTACCAATGTCCCACTAACTATTTGACGAAATGCCTGTGGGCTAAGAGTCGAAGAATTTGCAAGTTTGTGGAAAAATCTTGGTAGGGATTTGACACATAGACCCATGCTACTTTGATGATACACCTTGTGATAGTGATGTATGTATGATACCTTATGTTCCACACCATGTCATAACTTATGATAATACTTAAATATCTCATGTGACCCCCATGGCTACTCGTGATGTTCTTTTTACTAGTGATACCTTACATTATGATACCATACATTGTGAAGACAATTATTTTGCTCCCCATATGGGTGTTATTCATGCTTCATTACCTCCATGCACATCATGATGACACTATTACTCTTAGTGACGACTTGCTACATCATGATTTTGATAATTCCATGGATGCTTCTCTACAAGTCAAATCTTTCTCGTTTGCTACTTATGAGTATCTGGACGATGATACCTTATTGATTGATTAATTTTGACTTCATTCTAGATGTATAGTATTATAATGGTTTGATTTATCTTGTTTGTTTTATACTTTTCTTATGACTTCATACATACTTTCATTGCTCATTTTCTAGTCTATGTGCCCATGTAGATAGTATAGACCTAGTGATACCTTCCCATGATTTATCTTTTGATGTTTGTCCACCCTCTACCCCTACCAAACACATATTTTATGA
>VDFB02161100.1:0-44341 GCA_007258455.2 Sequoia sempervirens | reverse complement strand
GTATAGTGAAGGGTTAAGCCTCATCATGATGTTGATGGTCTTATGGTTTTTCAAATTTTGGAGCATTTTGGTTATTTCTTCGTGCGACATCCCAAAGGTAAGTTCTTCTCCTTGGATTTCCTCTTGTGATTTTTGTGATGATGAGATAGTCAAAGGATTGTTTGATTTGATAGGATTCATTTTGATGTTCGTTTGGCTTACGTCACTTGAAGTGGGTGTTTCTTTGTCGGCTACCATGTTCTTCTTGTATTGAGATCTAGTTTGAACCATAAAATAAGGATCAATTTTCAAGAATATGGGAGATGAATCTCTTGATTCTTTGGATTGATGTTTACTTTATGCACAAAATAGAGAAATTCTTAGGATATCTTGAGGATAAAAAGGTGATATGATGATGATGCAAGAGATGGATGATAGTGGATGTTTTGATCTTTTGATAAATCTTGAGGGGGATGATAGACCTTTGGGACTTTTTTGGATATGCTTTTGGATTTTGATTTTGATTTTCTCTTTTGGGATTGTCTTTGATTTGATTGATTTTGATTTTCTTTGATTTTGAACAAATAGACCCTAAGATGTTGGATGATTATCTAAGGGGTAGATTTTCTCAAAGGATGATAATTTGAATATGTGTAGGGAGAAGGATGCATCTACCCACACCTATTCAAACAAGATGATAGTTTAACTAAGCATATGAAGAAGGATGCATCTACATATACCTAGCTAGACAAGATGGTTTGATAGCTTTGACTAAGTATATGCAAAAGGATGCATCTAAACATACCTAGCCAAAGATGATTTGATAAAGATCTCAAGGATTTTGTGTCAAGGATTTGATGATTTTGAATTTTTTGCCAAAAATCCTAGCATGAAGGATAGTTTCAAGATTTCACAAAAGGTGATGGTGAGATGATTTTTGGTTTGATGTTTGAAGGATGGATGAAAAAATATTTTTGATTTCTTTTGATCCTAAGATGAACCTAAAAAAGACACTTTGTTTACCTAAACCTTGGTATTGAAGAACATGCAATGCTTCTATAGACCTTTATAACCAAGAAGTGGTTCAATTTGAGCATACATTTCTGGATCTTGAATCAAGGACTTTCATTTTTTGGGATTTTGACTTCTTGAAAATCATGAGGTTTCAACACATGTGAGAGTTCATTCTTAGTGGGTTTATTTTACCACAAACACTTCTTTGATTAAGTTTCCAAACTAGATGTCCAATGTCTTAATTTCTTCAAATCCCACAAAGTATATTGTGTGAAAATTCTGATGAATTCCAAGGCAAGGGTTACCTATTGTTTTAACTTTAGTAGACAAATTGAGATGTAATCCAAGTATTTAGAAAACTCTAAGGATATAATCCCAAGGGAAAGCAATAACATATGGATTGGGTCAATTGTATTTGTCTCGTAAAGGGTTTGAAATTTTGATGATGATGTTTAAGTGTTTGTTTGCAGATGTTTTCAAACAAGAAAATCATTTCCTTTTGCAACCAAGAAGGTACAACCCCAGGATGTGGGAAGACAATATTTGCTGACCTCACTTGGATGTAAGTCCAAATACTTTATCTTTAGTGAATGTGGTTAGATGCTTGGCCCACCAGGCTCCCTCTGGGCTCCACATTAATATCATTCAAAGCAAATCCAAGCATCAACACTCCATGAAACTCCTGAATGCCTTCCATTCTACCAAAAGACCAAAGTGTGGTGGCTCTTAATGACCGGCTCTGCACCAAAAAAATAGATCTAGGACGAATAAATTCTAAAACATGGCTTTATATAGATTTTCCGTCAGGGATTGACCTATATGTATGGTAGGTGCCTCTTTCAGATCTCACCACTGGGAGCCAACCTCATGGTGTTGGTGTTTATTCCAGAATACCCACATTTATATCTCTCAAATGGAAATACTCCAGATTTAGAGAGTGTTACTAAATGGAGCTATTCCCTTGGGTAGCATTCTTTTCCCTAAGGCTCCTCTAAGATAAATAAAAGTGAGTAAAGACAATATTTTCCTGTGAACTTGAACAATCTTTGTTTGCAACAAAGAGAGAGAATGTAAATAATTCTCTACTCACACTTGCACAAGATTTTGTTCAATTTTAAACCCAAAATGAAGTGTGGAGGTGATTGCTTTATCTCAACCTAAAATCACAAAAAAAGGTCTTTTGATTCTCCAAATCACTATAAAGTGCGAGAGAAGTGCATACATCCTTTTTCAATGAAGTTAGTTTAAGTAAGCCCTCATGAAGACAAAGTTGCACTTGTTCATTTTAGATCCAAAAAGAAATTATGAATTCTTTTTAAAGCACCAAAGGACAAATGAGAGTTGTTTTGTTCAATTGTTAACCAAAAAAAAAAAAACTCTAGTAAGTTTTATCCCTAATGTTCATTTTAATCCTTTGTAAAAATTGAAAAGATTCTTTTTAAAAGCCCAAACAAAATTAGTATCCTAAGAAGAAGGAATGACAGTTTCCTAAGAGTGTTAAACAAACACTAAAGTGTTTAAAAACACTTTGATTTTATGAAATATCACTATCATGCTTCCTTTTCTTTCATTTTAATTGATCCAACCTACAAGAAAGAAAACCAGTAAAATTCTACAAAACATAGAGGTTAAAAAGAAAAAAAAAAGATAAATTCATCATTTGACAAAAATCACGTGTTAAAACTAAATTTCAACTTTTTACTCCTTGCCAGCGGCACAACCTGTGACTGCGTCGTAGTTTTATTTCTCAGCAGTGTTGTGCAGCGCCGCTTACCAGTCAGTGGCACTTTGTGTCTAGACTAGTGAGCTCATCTGCATTGCCCTTTTCACCAACGTCACTGTTTGATTTTTTTGAAAAATCCCGCGGGTCAGATTGGTCAAGCGGTGTGGTTTGAAATTCAAATTCTTGGGCGGGAAGACTTCAACGTCACAGTTGGAATTTCCAACAATGTTGTATGGCGATGTTGGAGAGTCAGCAGTGCTATATGGCGATGCTGAGCTTTTAGAATTGGAATTTTCCTGTACACAAACAAAAAAGCAAAATTTTTAGAAAAAAAGTGGTTAAAAATGAGATGTTGCCGTCCTTCTAGTGCCAAATGTGTGAACCCCAATCCTAATACTTGCAAAACAATAAGAGCAAACACATTAGATGTTAGAATGCAAGTAAGAATAAGGATTCCCCATGAAATCCATTCACAAAGCTTAAATTAGGAAAAAAGCAATGACAAACACAATAAGAAAATAATAAAAATAGATTGAATCCCAATTAAACTAGCAAACTCATGATCCCATGGGGGAATTGGTGCCAATTTGATGTGAAAATTGGCCCTTTCCCAATTCCTATGATGCAAGCTTGATGTGTTGATGATAATTGATCCACTTTGTTGATGCTTGATGGTGAATGCTCCAATGGAAAAATCTGCATAACCTACCTATGATTAAATGATGATGGATGGAAATGGCTAAATATTTGAGCATAGTAACTTTGCATAAATTGTGGATGATCAAATGAGGAGTGAAGCCTCTTATTTATAGATGAGATTGAAGGATGAATATCTAAAATTGAGCAATGTGGGACTAACATTCATCCAATGGCAAGATGCCACTTGTCAACCTATGAGTGGATGGAGGATGTGCAAGTTTTGAGGATTGTGCCAATAAATGCCTATTTTGGAATTTGAATTTTGTTGAAATGAGATGCAAGAGGGAAGGAAAAATGCATTAAATGCCACTTGGATCAAGGCAAAGGACATGTAAGATGGAGTAAATTCCTTGTTGGATGTACATGTCAACTTGAATTTTTGAATTCAAACTTGAAGAATATTCCAAAAAGATGCTCATGAGGAGGCTGGGATTTAATAAATCAATTAAATCTATTTTCATGTAAGCAGTAAAAGCCAGAGGATGTAGAAGATGAGGATTAAATTAATCATGCCAATAATTTAATGAGATTAGTTGATGGACAAATTTGACTTTAGATCGGTGGACGTTACTTCTAACTCCAAAATATGATGAATGTGATATTATAATGAACAAATAAAAGATCTTTGATCATTTAATTAGAAGAGATGATGTTAGATCAAATAAACAAGGCCTTTAATCACTAATTTAATGTGATAGATCTCTTTAGAGATTTAATCAAATGTAAAATTAATTCATTTAATTCGTAACAGGGATACCTAATCACATTTGCCACCTTAATTACCTATAGTTTTAATTTCAATTAGATAACCCGCTTCATTTAATTTGATACATTGATGAACGAATCCTATAGGGATTTGATTAAAACACAGGACTAAGACGATTCTCGGATGAAACAGATGCTATAGTCAAGATCAAAATGCACAATGTCAATCAGTACTTTTTATGTGTTTACAAAAGCCAACTGGGACACTTATGCCAAGCTAGGCGACTTAGTCCTATTTCAGGGAAATTCTTTCAGAATAGGTTTCAGCCAAAAGGGTATCCAAAAATACAAAAAATAGTTTTCAAGCCTAGTAGTGGGACTAATTTTCCATAGATGGCGACTTAGTCCACCTGTGAATCTCAGGCAATTTGGGATAGGAATTTGTAGCCTTCAATATGTACTTATGTTCTTGACAGGTTTTCAGATCCGAATCTATAGAATATGTTCTATAGGTGATCTTCAAGCTTCTCTTAGGGTTTTTTTGACTTTGAATGACTTTGATGGATTGATGACACCTTTTTAACACCTTTGCTCTTTGAGAAATCTGCATACAAGACCTGCAAAACACACCTGCAAAGAGGGGGAAAAAGGTTAAAGGTTAGTGAATAGGGGTTTGCCTTGGTCAAACCCCGGTTTGGTAATCAAACCCTTGAAAATGAAATGAAACAAAAAGAGAATGATGAATGAACAACATGCAGTGCTACAACTCACCAAACCCCCCATGTAGAAATCTAAAGATATGCAAGTAGATGTTGCAATGAATGTAGACTTGATAATGCCTAGAATGCTTGATAATGATTAAGTGAATGAATTAGAGTATTAAGGAAAATAGGAGATTCAAAGATGAAAAATGAGGGGAAAACCCTTTATTTATACTTGATTATACAAAATTTCCCAAAAATACATCACAGGCTGACCTCAAGGCTTAGAAAATAATATCTTGCCAGAATTTTGAAATATTTTTTATTTTTGTGCCAAGTGGGACTAAGTTGCCCCTAGTGGTGACTTGGTTCCACTAGGGAAATTTTAATGGGTGTTGAGAATTAAATTTTATTTAATGATGTTTAACGAGATTATTCTCTGAAACACACTTAAGTAGCGCTTGTAAGTTCATTAAGGGGTCATTTAAACATAAGAAAGGGTCAAATTATTGATGACAAGTCTAGAAAAGCAAGAAATTTTGTTACAACACTTTACAACACTTTGAAATAAGGCTTGGTAAATGATAAAAAGAGGTTATTTGAGTGAATTATATTAAAAAGTTCATAGAAAAGTGTGAAAGTGGGTTACAACACTTCACAAAAATTTTACAAGACATCATAGAATTCTTATTGATTCACAAGGGTCCAAGACCTAATGTGAATGTGTTGACCACATTACAACATTAAATCTAGGAAAAATTAGGCCAACATCCATAAGTAAGACCCAAATGAGCATAAAAATGTCCAAAGATATAATTTTTTGTGACACATTTAGCTCCCACTTTAGTGAGAGGATGAACTTGTTTCAAACTCACACTAAAGTAGTCAAATATGCATATCAAGAGGGATCCAAATGCACTTGTGCTGGAGAAATGAGAAAATAACAATCAAGAGGGGTGATCAAGCCCCTAGGATGAAGATCCCATGGAAAACCAAACATTAGCACAAAGGAACACACAAGAAAATGATATAAAAGAATGAAAGAAAAAGAAGGGTAAGGAAAGAGAGAGAATCAGATCAAGCTTTGATCATTTTTCCATCCCGTTGTGGATCAAATTTAGGCTATTTATCCAGAAAATGCATATACTCACTCTAAGGTGACGAAACTCATGGCTATCTACCGGTTGAGAAGGCCCAAAAGATGAGAAACATACACTCATGGTTGGTATGCACTCACACACATGTAGGTGGTTATGGGGAAAGTCATGCCTCAAAATGGGCTTCCTACTCAACCATACCAAAGTTATACCTCTTGATAACTTTAATAAGGAGCCACAAAATAAAATGACTTTTCGAGCTTCACAAGACAAGAAAAAATTTGTATGCTTAGATCTCATGAAAAAATGTGATGGTACCATAGGCATGCAAGTTGTGTTATGCAAGGTGGCCAAATAAAAAATGCAAAATGCAAAATGAAAAAGATGTTCAAAGGAGTTTGTTGATGGCGTTTTATACAAAACAACTCAGACAAAATACAAGTATCCTATCTCTCTTGAAAGGTAAATCTCTATCAGCAAGCCTCAAGAGATAACCCCAAGGTCTCTAATGTCAAGTCTTGACAATGGAAAAACAACTCAGTGATAAATGTGAAATTGCTGGTAATCACAAGGGACCTTACAAAACAAATGCTAGAACTTTGGATTTATTAGATCTTGCAATTTGGTGATACTTTTGATCCTAAAATCTAACTCAGATTTGAAAATAAATAACAAAAGTTAAGGGTTTAAAGA
This sequence comes from Sequoia sempervirens, assembly GCA_007258455.2. Classification (NCBI taxonomy): domain Eukaryota; kingdom Viridiplantae; phylum Streptophyta; class Pinopsida; order Cupressales; family Cupressaceae; genus Sequoia; species Sequoia sempervirens. Next base: position 37,730 of record VDFB02161100.1, on the reverse strand, counting down.
TATTTTAAGACTAAACTAATTCCTAAGATCAACAGTGCAAATAATTAAACATTCAAAGTGGACCAATCCTTCAGAACCAATTCCCACTTAACCCAGATCAAGTCTACAATCTCACAGAAACAGTGCAATCTTCTAAGGAATTCAAGATTTTCAGATCATGAATCATTCACCCAATTCAACCTTATTTTTCAATTTAAATGAATAAATACCCACAATTGAACTTAACACCAAAATTTAGGGCCCAGGCTAACTTTACACAACAACTTACAATCAACAAGCTGCTAAAAGTATGGACCAATGATTGCTCAAACACTTCAAATATCAAATCATCAACACCATTATATCACATCTAAATAAAAAATATAACGTGTAACCAATAATCTCAAAGCAATCTTAAAGATATGAAATAACAAGAACCATGCAAAATGAAACAACACAAGAAAGAGCACCAAAGAACAATGTCTTTACTTATATTAAATCACCCAATATTGCAACAATTCAAGTATTTAATGTAGCAACACTTGCTCTAAGAAAATGATAACTCCTAACTCAATTCTAGCTCTTGCAACTATGACTTAACTCTTCTCTAACCGTTACAAAGGAGGCTTGAGCCTCAATTTATAGAGAATTCTCACTAGGTTGGCCCAATTTAGGGTTTACATCAATAGGTCGGCTAGGCAAGTTGGCCTAGAAAGTTTTAAGTTAAAATAAAATTTTCATTTAATATTTGAGGCCTCATCTAAGTCAGCCTGGGTCCTTCCAAAAATATCCTTGATGGGATAAAACTTGAGGCCGTCCAACTGGTTGGCTGGAGGTCACATGTCTGGCACAAAAATTTAGGCGACTACTTACTGACTATTCTCCTTTTCTCCCTCCTGATTGGATTCTAATTTATTAAATAATTCCTTGGCCTTATCCAATATTTCTTTCACATCTTCTGGATCTGGAAATGGAATAAATTTAATTCTAGTTTTATGATTTTTAAAATTTTCTAAGTATTGAGGTATTACCTTATTCCATTCCATCTGCAACTCATGGTATTTGTCCAATTTTGAAATATAGATTGTTGCATCCTCCACATTTTCCTTAGTGATTGGAGCACCATTAGAAGGAGCATATATATCATGCCACCATCCTTGCAATCTACCAATGTTCATGTTCTTTTGACCAAATTTCCTCCTTCTAGTCATTATCTCCAGGAAATTGATGCAACTATTATATATTTCCTTCATCTTCCCTTGTAATTTCATTATTTTCTTCAAGGCCTTTGTGAGGAGCTCCTTTCTGTAGTTCCAAACTTCAACCCACTCCTTCACCTTTCCAATTTCATGTCAATAAAGGACATCCAGCTTAGCCATTTCATCCTTTGATACTTGCAAAATCTTCTTCAATTCATCAACAATTGATTCATCAATTTTGTTGCAATCTGCAACAAATTGTGAAGTATGCTCAAGAAAGTCAGAAGCATTAATGTATATCTTCATAATATGCTCAATTTCTTCATCTCCTCTACTACAAACATCCTAAATCCAGCCATGTGTACAATGCACAGAGGACTTCAACCTTTAAATCTTTGAAATTTCCTCCTTGGGCAACAATTCCTTCACTTCCCATAGTCTGTAGAGGCTTCATTAGATTTTGTACATATTTATAGACATCATTTAACTGCTTTTGTAACCTTTCCTTCTCTTTAATTTCTTTATCTAGCCTCAAAATTATCTAGGAAGATTCCTTGAATTCCTCCTTTTCTTGTTCCTTGGTAGGGGCCCTAAATTAATAGTTTTCACCTTGTAATCAGATGGCCTAGCTTCATCTTTGAATGTATTTGTTGTAGGTACCGCCACATGAATAACCCTATTATTCAATTCATTTTTTGACATTTTAGAGACTATCCTAGCTCTCTTCCTCTGTTTTGGCTTCCCCCATTGTTCAAGCAGCTTGTCCCAGCTTGGGGATTCCTCTTGTACAATTATTGGCTTCTTACTAAGCCTCCTCTCCAACCATTCTGGAGCTATAGATGGTTCAGTTGTGACTTCCTTATTGGGACTGTCAACCAGATTTACTTCAACATTTTGCTCTGTTTCTAGTTGATTTTCCTATTCTTCCTTGTCCAAATGAGGACTATCAAAAACCTCTTCTCTATTCTCCCCTGCCCAGGGTGATCCTCTTGTTCATCAATTATTTCCTTCTCAGGGGACTTTGATGCTTTTCCTTGAACAACTTCAGATTCTATGTTTTTACTTTCTTCTCCGGAGGTGGATTATTTTATTTCTTTTACAAATTACCTCCATTCTCCACTATCAGGAGTGGAAATCTCATCATATTCATAATTTAGTTGTTCAAGAATGTTATATATGTTCCCCTCCTTATGAATTGCCTCCTCATAAACTTGCACATTTTGATGTGGAGAAGGAATGAGAGAATTATTTGTTATAGCTGCTCTCTTCTCTACATCATCGGTAGGTGCCTCTTCATCTTGCACCTCCTCCTCTGCAACCTTGACTTCTTCCATTGGAGCAGCCTTTTGCATAGGATAATTCCTCCTAACATATACTTGGGGATTTTCCCCTGAACTTTCTAAATCAACAACTTTTGTTGCAGAAGGAGCGTTTGTGGTAGCTTCACCTTTCCTTGCTTTAGTAGCCTTCTGCCTCTCTGTAATTATCCTTCTTTTCCTCGCTGGTTGTGAGGCTTCACCTTCTTCCAACATGGTGCCAACTTGAGGAGCCTTAATAATTTTAGGAGATGGCTTTTCTCCTTGCTTTACCTGTGCATGGCTCCTTGTTCTCCTCTTGATAGACACTAGTTTATCTACTTCTTCATGGACTTTCCTCATCACGGGGTTGAACAACTTCATCCTCTTTATTGTTTTCAACTTCTTCTTCATCTTGAGACTCCAAGTCTCCCATCAAGTAATAGGTGAACTTGACACCTTCAGATTCTAATTCCAACACCTTTTGTTTTAGCCACAATCTACAGTACTTATTTATTGGCTTAGTAACCTGATTCAAGTTTGTTATTTCTTCTCAGACCAATTAATAAGAGGCAAGAGTAGTCTGATTGATTTCAAAGGCATCCTTGAGAATCTTCTCCTTATGGCCTAAAATTCATCCTAACAATTGGCCCAATAATCTTCAATGTGGTCCTTGTGCCTGAAAGTTCTATTGGCCTCCTTCATGGCCTTTCCATATGGATTAAAATTATTCCTGTTTGTATGAGAATACAATTCAAATTGTGCCATCTCCTTCTTAGAATGTTGAGCACTTTGAATAGAAGGACAAGATTCCAAAGTCCCCATTCTCAGTGGGAATTTTGATCCCAATCCTTTCTACTTTATATTATCTTGTTGTAGGATCTCCTCAAAGCCTACCATCTGTCTTGTCAATTCTAGCATTAGGAGTTTGTTGGTGGGCTACCGGGGTAGTCTGAGAGGAACAACTAGAGATCCTTGTACCTGAATGTATGTGAACCATTGGCCATATTGCTTGATCAAATCCATAGCATATGAAGAAACCCTGATATGAAGAGCATCTTGCAATGACCTTGGAATATAAATGAAAAAGGCATCATTAGCTCTTCTGTAGTTGGATGTTTTATGTTGTAGTTGTGGGTACACATCCCATACTTTGTCTTTCCCTATGGTTTCTTTGCAACTAAGATCCTTGTACATGGTCTTGTGTGCCAACATGTAGACAAGATATGATGTCATAGTAAACCTTTTAGTTTCTTGCACACTCCTCAACTAGGCATCCAAATTACTACTTATGATCCTTTCCCCGTGATAATGTTTGTTTACCACAATCTATGTAATGGGATGGAACATCCAAGTTTGAAATATGTGGGCTTCCTCCATCCCCATGACTCTACCAAAAGAGTTATGATGTCATGGTACTCCTGCTTGAAATCACTCTTGTGTAGTTGTTTGGGTAGCTTTGAGTAGTGTGGTTTAGGCTTTAGTATCCATGCATTTTTCATGATTTCCAAAGCTCTGTTGGGGTCTTCTTTATAGAACTTGGTTTCTTCCCTAATATTGATTTCCTCAATGAGCTTGTGATGAGAGGCAATGTTGAAGACTTCTACAATGTCCTCTTCGGTTAAGCTATCCATGACTTTTCCTTGTGGCCCAATTATGATTCTTGTTCTAGAGTCATAGTTCTTTGAACATTCCAAGACCAGTTCAGGGCATAGTTATGCGGGAGGGAACCTTGCTGCTTGTGCCAATCCCATGTGAGTGATGATCTATGCTAGTGGAGTGGGAGCCTTTCCAAATATCCTTTGTTGAAATTCATCATAATCCACATGGCCCATGTTGGTATTTGCAATCTTGGACCATGCAAAAGTAATCTTTATCTCTGGCCATATCCCCTTGGAGTCGTACTTCATCCTTTCTTGTCTTCTTCTAACTTCCTCTTGCACTAAAGTATCTTTTTTCTTGGTGGTTTTGTCAGGACTAACCTTAGCCTGCATCTGTTAGAGAAAAGACCTTAATCACCAAAATGGAAAACAATAATATATCTACTCTATGAAGCATCAATATGAGATGATAATACCATCAACTTAAGCTAATTAACCATTCAAATTTAGATGGAAATACAATGCAAACAATTTCATCAAATTTGAAAGTGATATAAAAATAAATAACACCCAAATGAATTAATATCTATCAATAAATGCCAAAGAATCATCTTATACCATTCATTTATTCATGAAACTTGAAACCCATAACGAATGGAAGAATTCTGGATAATCTGGGTAGACTAAGGTTCGGCCAATCCGAGAAAGCTCGGATTTTCCAAATTAAAAAAATTGACCACATTTTTACCATTATTCAAGTGGAATCAAGCATGGGTGAAATTCATTGACTCAATCAATTATGTACAAGCATTGTTCACCTCAAAGAAGGGACCTTGGATTACCCAAGTGAACTAACACTCGGGTAATATGAGCTTGCTTGAATTTAGCGATTAGATACCAAACTCAAAACTTGACTAAGTGTTCACAATTTTGAAGGTTGGGATTTTAAGCATGGGATGAAATCAAATAATCTTAGGGGGCTAGGATTTTCTAGGGGGATTAGAGTTCAGAAAATCTGAGCTACCTCAAAATTTCTGAACAATGCTTGAGACAACAAATTTCACTAAGTGTTAAACCTTGACTTCCTCAAATCGATAAAATATGACAACCAAATCCTCCTGAGACTAAATTATTAACATTTCACCATGATTTTGATTAGACAACATGCTTGAGGATCATTGATTTCACTCATTCTCACTGAACTTCACAAACATCAAAACTAGGGTTTCTTTTGATTGTTCAAATAGGGAGGCAATCCACAATTTTAGTATCAATCACATGTGAAGCTAGAATTAAGTGAATTTCAAGAATATTCAACACCTTTTACACACCAAACACAATTAAACTGGAACCCCATTCTGACCCATTTAGAACAAACTCGCTTGATAGAACCGTAAACCCTAAATGATGAATCAAAATTCAATACTAGACTTTAACAAATGACCTATCCACTTGAAAAATCATCAATAAAGCTCCAATGAAACAAGATCACAGGAAAATAATTGAAATATTACTATGAAATAGAGAGCAATAGATGAGGGCTCAATGACATAGTGGCGATGGAAGGACTAGATCCCTGAATGATTATAGGAGAAATACCTAATGTTGGATCTGAACACCAAACTCAATATCAAATACACAGAGATGAAAAATCTATTCGACTTTGAGCTCCCAAGTACATGACATGACCAAATAACCCTTTGTCTCTTAATTTATTCCCAAATTGGTCTTTTGAACTCATTAATTCAAGCAAGAAATGCTCGTATAGGTATTTGAGGGAAGCTCAGAAATGCGATAGGGGCTCGAATTCGGGTAATTTGAGGTAGCTCCGACTGGACTAAGGTTCAGGTAATCCGAGGTACCTCAGAATTATTGAACCTCCCCTGTACTTATCAAAATTTCACCTCAATTTGAATATTTTGATCAAGGGTTAGTTTTCGAGAGCTAGGCCATCACTTGAAGTTGCAAGAGAGCATCCTAAATGTAGATTTATCATTAAGCACACGAGTGAAACACGAATAAGACAAAGAGACTTATCCCTTAAGGGGATGAAGTCAGGACCCTATTAAAAGAAAACAAAAAAGAAAAGCAAGAAAAGAGGGTCCTTGCTTTTAGCAGGGCGTGTGTGCAGAAACTACACAATAAATGGAAACTCCTATTGGGGAAATGCTCTAGAGCATTTTGATGACAAACTGGAATCAAGAACCCAGAATCTCTAGTTTCAATCCTCACATCGGGTCAACCACAAGAAAAGTTTCAAAGTCCATAAACAAGCAAACCTTTCTTCTTCCAGAGTCAAAGTGTGTGCAAATATATTCATTTCCCCCCCTTCAGCTGCTACAGGAACCAAATTTAGTCTAATCAGGCTATGTAAAGATTCTAACTCCAAAAGAATCCTAGATAGAGCCTCGCTGCCTATTAGGCATCTATAGCCCAGACGAGGTTATTGTTGTGGTCCTCCCAAGAATTTCTCTACTCCATCCAAGCATCCATAGCCCCGATCGAGATACTCTGATACTCCTGATAAGGTGAATATTCATTTTTTTGTTTTTCAATATTCTCTTTTTCTTTTCTTTTTGATGTTCTTTTAAGATATTTTAAACTTTCCTTTTCACCCTATAAGCAATGAAGCTTACACTCAGGGTTGAGAACCATTGTGGTGCTGAAGTAGAAATAAGATTTTTCACTTGACCAAACTTCATAAGGAACCTTTAGCAACCTTGGAATTCTTAAGATGTGTTTAGAAGTGTAAGACCCAAGCACATTCCAAATTTAACTTATTCCAGTGACTCATCTTCCTCATGCATTAGCACATGTGACACCAAATAAAGGATTTCTACCAACAAACTCTTAGAAGGATGATTAGAGTTTGTAAAAGGAATACTCAAAACAATCCCTGATAATGTAATGATTTTTGTGTAGATGCAACATACCCAAAAGAAAATAGGGGAACCAAAAAGAAAAAGTAGGAACAAAAGAAAACCTAACCTAAACCAAAGCACACCTAAACTAACCAAAAGTAGAAAACAAGCCAAAACAAAGCAAAGAAAAAGGAAACCAACACCTAACCTAACTATTTATAGGGGAAAGAGCTGCAAGCAGCTCAGGATTGGAAGTAATTCTTCAGATATTGCCCATTAATAGGAAACGAGACATCCTCTCGAGTGAGAGTTTTCAAATGAAAAGCATTGTCTCCTAGTATCTTTGAAATTTGGTAGGGGCCAAGCCAAAGCTTATCAAATTTCCCATAATCCCCTTTCCTATCATGTACTTTATCCCAATAGAGAACCAAGTCAAAGATTCTAAAGGCTTTCACCTTGGCTCTCCTTTCAAACCACCTCTTGACAACACCCTAATGTTTAACAAAGTTTTCTTAGGCTTCATCTCTTTTCTCTTAAGGTATACAATTTCATCCAAGTGGGCCTCACACTTATCCCCTTCATCATAGTAATCATTGATGAATTAAAAAGAGGTAATCTTCAATTGAATTGGGAATACTGGCTCCAAACCATACACAAGTTGATAGGGAGAGGTTCCTAGAGAGGCCTTATGTCTAGTGCGATCTACCTAAAGAGAAAATCTGAGTTGGGTGTGCCAATCTTTGGGGTTACTCTCTAAAAATTTATAGATGACTGCTAAAAGATTCTTATTTGAGGACTCATACAAACCGTTACCTTGTGGGTAGTAATTAAAAGCAAACTTAACAATGATTCCATGGTCAAAATACCAACTAGAAAACTTTAATGATACAAATGTAGGACCATTATCACAAACCAAAGAAAATGGATAGTCAAAGCAATTGTTAATACTTGATTCTAGAAAATTAATTACCACTTCAGAAATGCGTTGCTTACAAGCAAGAGCTTCAGTCCATCCAATAAAGTAATCAGTTACGGTGAGAATGTACTTGTGGCCTGTAGAGGAAGGTGGGTTGATTGGACCAATGAAGTCCAAACCCCACTATGCAAATGGTTTTACCTCTATAACTAGTTGAAGTGGAAGAATTGCATACTTCTCCTTGTTACAGTTTGACACACATGGTAGGTCCTCACGTGGTTGTGGGAATCTTTGAATAAAGTGGCCTAGTAATAGCTTGCCCTCAGGATCTGATTCACAGTAGCTGGTATAGAACCATGGCATGTGCCATACCTATCACGGAATTCAGTCATCACTCTCTCAGCTTCCTCCTTCCCAAGACAACGAAGGTAAGTGCCTTCATGATTCTTCTTGTATAAAACATCACCCTTTAACATGAAGTTGTCACTTTTCAAATGCAAAGCTCTCTGTTGCACTGCATTAAGATGATCGAGACATTGCTAATTTAAAAGATAGTAGAAAATGTCATCATACCAATTCCCTAGGGAAACATCTTGGAGGTGATAGTGTTGGGCCATGAGATCAAGGCCCATTTCAGCTATTGTATTAGTTAATCCCTATCCTCTTACCAATTTCATTGGTTGAATCTCAATATCATACTCTTGTAACATTGTCACCCACTTTGCTCTTTGTTCTCCCAATTCATTTTGCATCAATAAAAGCTTAACTAAAAGGTCAGGAACTATTGCAAAGACCTTATTTCTCAAGATGTAATGCCTAAATTTCTTTATATCTCTGACCAAAGCATAAGCCTACTTTTCCACACTAGGATATCTCAATTCTGCATCTTTTAAAGGAGCACTCATGAAAGCTATAGGATGCTAATTTCCTTGGTTAGATTTCTGGGTTAACATTCTAGCACAAGAGTGATCTAATGCAAAAGAATATATATATATAAAGGTTTGGAATAATCAGTACTCACCAATACTAGAGCATCACTATTTCCCTCTTAATTTCTGCAAATGCCTCTTTTTCCTCTGCACTTTACTCAACCTTTTCATCTTGTTTTAGCATTGCATTAAATGGTTTAACTATTTTTGTAAATCCAGTGATAAACTTCCTAATAAAGTTGATTTTTCCAAAGAATGACTTCATTTCCTTTTTACTTGCAGGGGGTTGAATCTTAAGTATGGCTTCCACTCACTCTAAATCAATAGAGATGCCTTTTTTTGAGATAACATTCCCTAATAGCTTCCCCTCAGTGACCCCAAAGATACACTTCTTAGGATTAAGTGAAATTCCAAATTCCCTGCACCTTTGGAATACCTTGCACAAGTCTGCAATATGATCACCTTGTTTCTTGGAAAAGACTGTCAAATCATCCAAATAAAGAATGATGCACTTACTGATAATTTCCTTGCAAGAAATATCCATAGCCCTCTGGAAAGTTGCTTGAGCATTGATCAGCCCAAAAGGTGTCCCACTTTGTAGTGAATGCAGTTTTGTGCCTATCCTCGTATTATACCATAACTTGATTATATCCAAAGTATCCATCTAGAAAGGACATCATCTGAGATCTATTGATGATTTGCAACACTTCATCCAATGGTGGGATTGGATAGTTATCCTTTTTTGATGCATGATTTCTCTGTTCTTCTTTCTTACTTGAACCAAATTGGCCATCCAAGTTGAGTGCCTAACTAGAAATATTATACAAGTAGATAATAACTTTTGTACCTCCTTTTGAATGATGGGTTCCAATAGGGCATTGATGGGTCTTTGTCTTTGTTTGGCTTGGCACCTAGCTTGAGAGGAATGGTATGTATAATAATTGAAGTATTATAAGTCTTCAAATCTTCATAACTCCAAGCTATTACATCTTGATATGTGTGCAACACATCAATGATTCCTCTCCTTTCCTCTGGAGTACATACCTTGCCAATAAAAGCATTCTTAACATTGTCTAGAGTTCCCATATTATAAGTATCACACAGACTATTGATGGACTCCTTCTTGGCTTGTTGTTTCTGGTCTTTGATCCTATCCAGATCAAATATTCTCTCTAGTTGTACCATCCCCCTTGGAATAGTGTTGGTCTTTAGGTTGATGATCCTTCTAGGTCCATCTCCACTTCCTGAGGCTCCACTTCATCAATTATCTAAGAGGTAAACACATTAGAACTCATAATAAAATAAAGAATATGTTTTTCATCCTCAAACACCTAAAAATTAGTTACATTATTAGGTACTGAGGGTACTAGAGTGAGCTCCACTGTGAAATTTTTCAAAACTGAAAGTGACAAGGGTTGTAGTGTGCTAGTTTCCTGAGCTAAAGCATAAACAGTTTGGTTTTTGTTGTGAGGTATCAATTGAATGTTGAAGGCATCAAACCCCTCTATAAGATCCCATACTCTATGTCAGTAATTAGTCATTCTTCTATCATGACATGAGTACTATTTTTTGACTTTCCTGACTATCAACTCTGAATCTCCAAACACTTGCAGAATCTTAACCTTCTTTCTTAATGCCATTAACAATATGTGAATCAAAGCCACATATTTAGCTACATTATTAGTACAATGAAATTGGAGTCTATGGGAAGCAAAGAAGGTTTTACCTTTAGGGTTGATCAGCTCAAATCCTGCCCCAACACCTTGCTTGGACTTTGATCCAACAAATCTAAGTGTCCAACAACCAGTAGTTCCTGATCCCCTTGATTTGCCTCTAGTTTTTCTACTACTGGGAGGCTCTTCAGAAGGCATTAGAATTTTACCTTTGGGATCACCTTGTATACTTTGCATGCTTATCTTAATAGTTGGGATTGGATTGATGCATCTACATATCTACTCCACTTCTATATGGCATAGGTAACATTCCAGCTCTGAATGGGAAACATTATGGACTCTGTACCAATTTGGAATAAGTAACTCCTCAAAATTCATATCTCTACCCAATTGAATTTGATCTTCTATACATTTTTGGATGAATTCTTGAAAATTATCCAAAAAACTGAGTTGACCATCTCCCTGGTCATCACCTTCCTCTATTGGTTCAACCAAAGCTCTAGTGCTATTGGATTTAGATATAAGCTCACCGGGTGTACTCTGCAACATAAAGATTTCCTCTACATGTGACTCTGAAATAGGGGCTGCCAATACAAAATTCCCCAAACTAACTTTTGATACTAATATCTCATTCAAAGTGTTATGGTATTCAGTGATTACATATTTCATTCTACATTCTCTTTCAATCCTGATTTGATTTGGTACCCCTTTCTAGGGAAGCCACATGTGGGATTAGTTGATACATATATGTTTAGTGCCTTGGTTAAATCTCTTCCTAGAATCAGACCGTAAGTATCGGGAATGTCTACCACTTGAATATTAATAACTTTCTTAATCCTAGGGTCTAATGCAATCTGCATAGGAATCATATTTAATTCTCCCACTACATTCACCTTTGTTTTTTCCAACTGAGTGACTTTCCATTGAGAGGTTGCAGGAGTAATACCTAGGCTTCTACAGACAACGAAAGGCATAACATTCATGGAAGCTCCTAAGTCTAAAAGGAAATTTTGTAAATTCTTTCCAAAGAGATGAATGGAAATTAGAAAGGGAGGAGTTTATGTCTTGCCTTGAAATAGACTTAGCTAAGTATGAGCTTGTGCAACTTGACTCTCATCCTTTTCCTTCCCTTTATCTCTAGGTTGTGCTTGGACTTGACCTTGATCTTTTGATACTTGGGAACTAGAGGTTTTCCCAACCACTTCACTAGATGGTCCACCTTGAGGAACTACATTTGCTTTAAAATCCCCTAGAAATGTGTTTTTGATTGCAGGAACTCTTAGTAACTCAAAAGTAAAAATAATTATCTTTAATTTCTTGAGTTCTTCAACCACATAGTCACCCAACTACTCCATGTTCATATCAATATGAAAGTCCTTGGAATGACTCACCAACCTCTCCTTTCCTTCATCCATTTTCTTTCCTTTAGCAGAATCAGACTGTCCTTTTGAAAAATATTGTGTGGGCACGAGGATATGATGGATTATTGCTTGCATTAGGATCAGGTGGCATGGTGAAGTTGTTGGGAGGGATTGATGTAGTGAATGGGACTCCATCTTGTGGATTTTTGTTGGGCATGATCCTCAAATCATATTTTCTTGTAGGTTATTGGAACATATGAACTTCTTCAATGCCAAATTCTTCTTCATCTAAAGGACCATTGTCATTCTCAGTTTCTTCATTGAACAATTGTGAAATTTCATCTCTATTGTATACTTGTTCTACCTTATCATCCTATTCACTTGCCTCTTCTTCTGGCCTATTCTCTTCACTTAATGGGAAAGAAGTGTGATTCAACACCATTACTGAGGAGTCATAAGGATTGGATGGTACCAACTCTTGATTGTTGGAATTGTTTTCAACCTCATACTAAAAAATGGATGCAACAGTCTAGAGCTCAGGGCAATCCAACTCAGAATGTTGATTTTTCTTGTGAAGTCTACACCATCTAGATAAAGTTGCCTCTACTAGATACACACCACTTGGAGAATTCTCTTGATTAGGAGGTTGATCCAATGGAGTAGGGACACCTCCATTGTTTGGACTTGTATTCCATGTTCTGTTCTGCACAGGTGGTTGTCTCCATTCAAATCCTTGTCTACCCATCTATGCTCTTTCAAAATTATGGCCAGATGATTGCCCTCTATCAATATTCTTCCCATGTCCTTGTGTAGAATCTCAACTCTCCCTATTATAATTAGACTACATATTCCTCTAAGAAACTTAGAGTTGACTATTCTGGTTCCTTAGGTACGTTACTTCCATATTTAGCTTCTTCACCTGCTCTCTCAGCTCATCTAATCTTTCCTTGTTAGGATTACTATAAGGCACCAAATTCACATTTTTCTAAGAGTATCCTAATGCTACTCCTGAACCCATTGACTGGTTTACGACTTTATAATTTTACAAGTATGTGGGAAAACAAGCCTATTGCTGTGAATGGAGGGGTTGATTGAAACTTTATTGAGGATAATTAGTGATTGGTTGAGCTTGGTTCATTGGAGGACCTGGATTTGGAACCAAAGGCAATTGTGGTACTAGATTCATAATGGGGGTATGGTTGGTCAGAGCTTGCTTGATTGCTTGAATCTGTCCTCAGTGAGTAGTAGGTCCAAAAGATGGCAAGGTTCTATACAAATGATGCCTCAGATCTATGCTAAGCTTGACAACCTATGCATAAGCATCAAGAAAACTATTTGGAGGATTGGGCCTCCACTTAAGGAAAGTGTCTGGAAGACTATCAAGAAATTCATAATAAACTTCTAAAGTAGTAGCATCATCTACAACATAAGGAGCCTACAACCTGGTATATGCTCAATGAAATCTATTATTGAATGACCCTATAGGCTCATTAACTTCTCTCTTAACCTTAGTGAATTGCAAATACAACTCATTAGCACTAATAGGGATCTTAAACTATTGCATAAATGCATTTACAAGTTTAGTCCACATGTGAATTGACCCAACAAGAAAATGATTGTACCAATAAAAAGAATCCTCTCCTAGGGAATAAGGGAAAAGTCTACATGAAACATCCTCATGATTTGTCCCTCTATCTCTAAGACAAGTCTAGAAAATCTTGATGTGTTCCTCCGCAGTTCTAAGAGGGTCATTGATATGGAATTTAGAGCAGAAATGTTAAGGGTTATTAGGCATAACATTGTAGTTGTTAAAGGAAAAAGGTGATGGGTTGTTTGCCAAGAAAGCCATTGGTAGTGGTGGAGGTGGTAAAGGTTTATTTACAACTGGTTGGGGTTACTGAATGAGAATGGATTCAAAATCAGATGATGATGGGCTTGATGAAGGTGAGGATGATGGAGAGGATGGAAATGATGGGGAAGATGATGAATCTCCCCTTATTCTGGTCCTCCTTGACCTAGTAGGGGCTTGCAATTATTGAAATTCTTCCTCCCCTAGTGTAGATCTGGTTCTTCTTTGAAATATCTCAGGAGAAATGGTAGATAAAAAATTATCCAACTTGCTTATTCAGGCCCTCGTTCTAGCACCAATCTATTTATGGTGTTTTTTGCACAACAACAGCTCAGATAGAATACAAGTATCCTATCTCTCTTGAAAGTTAAATTTCTATCAACAAGCCTTGAGAGATAACCCTAAGGTCTCTAATGGCAGGTCTTGAAAATGTAAAAACAACTCAGTGATAAATGTAAAATTGCTGGTAATCACAAGGGACCTTACAAAACAAATGTTGGAACTTTAAATTTATCAGATCTTGCAATTTTCTGATACTTTTGATCCTAAAATCTAACTCAAATTTGAAAAGAAATAACAAAAGATAAGGATTTAAAGAGTTTTTAAGACTAAACTAATTCCTAAGGTCAACAGTGCAAATAATTAAACATTCAAAGTGGACCAATCCTTCAAAACCAATTCCTGCTTAATGTAGATCAAGCTTGCAATCTCACAAAAATAGTGCAATCTTCTAAGGAATTCAAGATTTTCATATCATGAATCATTCACCCAATTCAACCTTATTTTGCAATTGAAATGAATAAATACCCACAATTGAACTTAGCACACAAATTTGAGGCCCAAGCCAACTTTACACAACTTGCAATCAACAAGTTGCTAAAAGTATGGACCAAGGATTGCTATTACACTTCAAATATCAAATCATCAACACCATTGTATCACATCTAAATAAAAAATCTAACATGTAACCAATAATCTCAAAGCAATCTTAAAGATATGAAATAACAAGAACCATGAAAAATTAAACAACACAAGAAAGAGCACCAAAGAACAATGTCTTTACTTATATTGAATCACCTACTATTGCAACAATTCAAGTATTCAATGTAGCAGCACTTTCTCTCAGAAAATAATAACTCCTAACTCAATTCTAGCTCTTGCAACTATGACTTAACTCTTCTCTAACCCTTACAAAGGAGGCTTGAGCCTCAATTTATAGAGAATTCTCACTAGGTTAGCCCAATTTAGGGTTTACATCAATAGGTCGACCAAGCAAGTCATCCTAGAAAGTTTTAAATTAAAATAAAATTTGCATTTAATATTTGAGGCCTCATCCAAGTCAGCCTGGGTCCTTCCAAAAATATCCTTGATGGCACAAAACTTGAGGTTGTCCATCTAGCTGGTTGGAGGTCACATGTCTGGCACAAAAATTTAGGCTACTGCTTGTTGACTATTCTCCTTTTCTCCCTCATGATTGGCTTCTAATTTATTAAATAATTCCTTGGCCTTCTCCAATATTTCTTTCATATCTTCTCAATCTGGAACTGGAATAAATTTAATTCTAGTTTTATGATTTTTAAAGTTTTCCAAGTATTGAGGCATTACCTTATTCCATTCCATCTACAGCTCATGGTATTTGTCTAATTTTGAAATATAGATTGCTACATCCTCTAGATTTTCCTTAGTGATTAGAGCACCATTAGAAGGAGCATATATCTCATGCCGCCATCCCTACATTCTACCAATGTTCATGTTCTTCTGATCAAATTTCCTCCTTCCAGTCATTATTTCCAGGAAACTGATGCAACTATTATATATTTCCTTCATCTTCCCTTGTAATTTCATTATTTTCTTCAAGGCCTTTGTGAGGACCTCCTTTCTATAGTTCCAAACTTTGACCCACTCCTTCACCTTGCCAATTTCATCTCGAGAAAGGACATCCAGCTATGCCATTTCATCCTTTGATACCTGCAGAATCTTCTTCAATTCATCAATAGTTGATTCATCAATTTTGTTGCAATTTGCAGCAAATTGTGAAGTATGCTCAAGAAAGTTAGAAGCATTAGTGTATATCTTCAGAATTTGCTCAATTTCTTCATCTCCTCTACTACTAACATCCTAGAGGAAACCATGTGTACAATGCACATAGGACTTCAACCTTTCAATCTCTAAAACTACCTCCTTGGGAAACAATCCCTCTGGCACAATTCCTTCACTTCCCATAGTCTGCAGAGGCTTCATTAGATGTTAGACATATTTATAGAGATCATTTAAATTATTTCATAACCTTTCCTTCTCTTTAGTTTTTGTATCTAGCCTTCTTAAAATTTCTTAGGAATATTCTTGGAATTCCTCCTTTTCTTGTTCCTCGGTAGTGGGCCCTAAGTTGATAGTCTACACCTTATAATCAGATGGACTAGCTTCATCTTTGAATTTATTTGTTGCAGGTACTTCCACATGAATAATCCTATTATTGAATTCATCTCTGGACATTTTAGAGACTCTCCTAGCTCTCTTCCATTGTTTTGGCTACCCCCATTGTTCAAACAACTTGTCCAGCTTTGGGCTTCCTCCTGTACAATTATTGGCTTCTTACTAAGACTCCTCTACAACCATTCTGGAGCTATAGATCGTTCAATTGTCACTTCCTTATTGGGATTGTCAACCACATTTACTTCAACATTCTGCTTTGTTTCTAGTTGATTTTCTTGTTCTTCCTTATCCTGATGAGGACTACCAACAACCTCTTCTCTATTTTCCCCTACCTCAGGGTGATCCTCTTGTTCGTCACTTATTACCTTCTCAAGGGACTTTGATGCTTTTCCTTGAACAACTTCAAATTATATATTTCTACCTTCTGCTCCAAAGGTGGATTGTTTTGTTTCTTGTACAAATTTCCTCCATTCTCCATTATCAGGAGTGGAAATCTCATCATCTTCTTCATTTAGTTTTTCAGGACTATTAGATATGTTCCCCTCCTTGTGAATTTCCTCCTTATAAACTTGGACATTTTGATGTGGAGAAGGAATGGGAGAATTATTTCCTTTAGTTGCTCTCTTCTCTACATCATTGGTAGGTTCCTCTTCATCTTGCACCTCCTCCTTTGTAGCCTTGACTTCTTCCATTAGAGAAATTTTTTGCTTAGGACAATTCATTCTAGCATATACCTGGGGCTTTTCCCCTAAAATTTCTAAATCAACAACTTTTGCTACAGAAGGAGCATCTATGGAAACTTCACCTTTCCTTAATTTAGCAGTCATCTGCCTCTCTGTAATTATCCTTCTTTTCCTCCCTAGTTGTGAGGCTTCACCTTCTTCCACCATGGTGCCAACTTGAGGATCCCTCTTAATTTTAGGAGATAGATTTTCTCCTTGCTTTACCTGTGCCTGGTTCCTTATTCTCCTCTTGATAGACATTGGTTTATCTACTTCTTCATGGACTTCCTCCTCATGGGGTTGAACAACTTCATCCTCTTTATTTGTTTTAGCTTCTTCTTCATCCTTAGACTCCAAGCCTCCCATCAAGTAATAGGTGAACTTGACACCTTCAAATTCCAATTCCAACACCTTGCGTTTTACCCACAATCTAGAGTACTTCTTTAATGGCTCAATAACCTGATTCAAGTCTATTATTTCTTCCTTAGACCAATTAATCAGAGGAAATGTTCTATTTTTGTATGGTTCAAAGTCATGGTGCTGGAGCAGGTCTACATCATCATCCTATATATGATCAGGCATCTCTACAGCTTTGTATAGTCTGATTGATTTCAAAGGAATCGTTGAGAACCTTCTCCTTATGGCCTCAAATTCATCCTGACAATTGGCCCAATATTCTTCAATGTGGTCCTTGTGCCTGAAATTTCTATTGGCCTGCTTCATTTCCTTGCCATATGGATCAAAATTATTCTTGTTTGTATGAGAATACAATTCAAATTGTGCTATCTCCTTCTTAGAATGTTGAGCTCTTTGAATAGGACAGGCTTCCAAAGTCCCCATTTTCAATGGGAATTCTGATCCCAATCCTTTCTGCTTTATATTATCTTGTTGTAGGATCTCCTCAAAGCCTACCATTTGTTTTGTCAATTCTAGCATTAGGAGTTTGTTGGTGGGATATTGAGGTAGTCTGAGATGAACAATTGGAGATGCTTGTACCCGGATGTATGTGAACCTTTGGAATTGGATGAACCATTGGCTATATTGCTTGATCAAATCCATAGCATTTGAAGAAACCTTGATATGAAGAGCATCCTACAACAACCTTGGAATATACATGAAAAAGGCATCATTAGCTCTTCTGTAGTTGGATGTTTTATGTTGTAGCTATGGGTACACATCCCATACTCTATCCTGCCCTATGGTTCCTTTGCAATTAAGACCCTTGTACTTGGTCTTGTGTGCCAACATGTAGACAAGATATGATGTCATAGTAAACCTGTTAGTTTCTTACACACTCCTCAACTAGGCATCCAAGTTATTTCTTATGGTCATTGGCTAGTGATAATGTCTTTTTTCCACTATCTGTGTAATGGGATGGAACATCCAAGTTTGAAATATGTGGGCTTCCTCCACCTCCATGACTCTGCCTAAAAGAGTTTTGATGTCATGGTACTCCTACTTGAAATCACTCCTTTCTAGTTTTTTGGGTAGCTTTGAGTAGTGTGGCTTAGGCTTCAGTATCCATGCATTGTTCATGATTTCCAAAGCTTTGTTGGGGTCTTCTTCATAGAACTTGGTTGCTTCCCCAATATGGATTTCCTCAATGAGCTTGTGATGAGAGGCAATGTTGAAGACTTCTGCAATGGCCTCTTCAGTTAAGTTAGCCATGACTTTTCCTTGTGGCCCAATCATGATTCTTGTTCTAGAGTCATAGTGCTTTGAACATTCCAAGACCAACTCAGGGAATAGTTGTGCGGGAGGCAACCCTGCTACTTGTGCCAATCCCATGTGAGTGATGATCTACTCCAATGGAGTGGGAGCCTTTCCAAACATCCTTTGTTGAAATTCATCATGATCCACATTTCCCATGTTGGTATCTACAATCTTTGATCATGTGGAAGCAATCTTTGTCTCTGGCCATATCCCCTCTATGTCATACTTCATCCTTTCTTGTCTTCTTCTAACTTCCTCTTGCACTAAAGCAACTTTTGTCTTGGTGGTTTTGTCAGGACTAACCTCAGCCTGCATCTATTAGAGAAAAGACCATAATCACAAAAATGGAAAACAATAATATATAAACTCTATGAAGCATCAATATGAGATGATAACACCATCAACTTAAGCTAATTAACCATTCAAATTCATATGGAAATACAATGCAAACAATTTCACCAAATTTCAAAGTGATATACAAATAAATCACACCCAAATGAATTAATATCTGTCAATAAATGCCAAAGAATCATCTTATACCATTAATTTATTAATGATACTTGAAACCCATAATGAATGGAAGAAGTCCAGATAATTCGAGCTAGCTCAGATTTTCTGGGCAAACTAAGGTTTGGGCAATCCGAATAAGCTCATATTTTTTGAATTTAACCAATTGACCACTTTTTAACCATTATTAAAGTGGAATAAAGCATGGGTGAAATTCATTGACTCAATTAGTTATGTACAAGCATTGCTCACCTCGAAGACACTTCATAAATTTCTCCTATCCAAAGATCAAGTGGTTCTATGCATTGGGTTCAATCATTCACAAGGTTCGGGTATTTCTAGGGACCTTTAATTACTCGAGTGAACTAATCTTCGAGTAATCCAAGGTCACTTAAATTTACTGATTAGATACCAAACTCAAAACTTGACTAAGTTTTCACCCTTTTGAAGGTTAATATTTTAAGCATGGGATGAACTATGATAATCTGAGGGGGCTCAGATTTTCTAGGTGGATTAGAGCTCAGAAAATTTGAGCTACCTCAAAATTTTTGAACTATGCTTGAGACTGCAAATTTCGCTAAGTTTTAAACCTTGACTTCCTCAAATCAATAAAATATGACAACCAAATCCTCCCGAGACTAAATTATTAACATGTCACCATGATTCTGATTAGACAACATGCTTGAGGATCATCGATTTCACTCATTCTCACTGAACTTCACAAACATCAAAACTAGGGTTTCATTTGATTGTTCAAACAGGGAGGAGATCCACAATTTCAGTATCAATCATGCGTGAAGCTAGCATGAAGTGAATTTCAAGAGTATTCAACACCTCTTACACACCAAAAAGTATTAAACTAGAACCCCATTCCAACCCATTTAGAACAAACTTGCTTGACAGAACCATAAACCCTAAATGATGAATCAAAATTCAATACTAGACTTTAACAAATGGCCTATCCACTTGAAAATTCATCAAAAATATCCAATGAAACAAGATCATAGGAAAGAATCGAAATCTTATTGTGAAATTGCAAGCAACAATGGAAGGCTTAATGACAAAGTGACGATGGAAGGACTGGAACCCTAAATGATCACAAGAGAAATACCCAATGCTAGATCTCAACACCAAACTCAATATGAAATGCACAATAGTGAAAACTCTATTCGACTTCGAGTTCTGAAGAACATGACACAACCAAATGACCCTTTTTCTCTCAATTTATTCCCAAATTGGTCATTTTAACTCATTAATTCAAGCAATAAATGCTCATACATGTATCTAAAGGAAGCTCATAAATGCGATAGGGGATTGGATTCGAGTAATCCAATGTAGCTTAGATTATTCGAATGGACTAAGGTTTGCGTAATCTGAGGTACCTTAGAATTACCAAACCTCCCATATACTTAGCCAATTTTTGCCTCAATTTGAACATCTTTATCAAGGGTTAGTTTATGAGAGCTAGGCAATCACTTGAAGTTGGAAGAGAGCATCCTAAATTATGCAAATTTATCATTAAGCACATGGGTGAAATGCGACCAAGACCGAGAGACTTATCCCTTAAGGGGATTAAGTCAGGACCCTATTAAAAGCAAACAAGAAAGAAAAGCAAGAAAAGAGGGTCCCTTCTTTCAGTAGGGCATGTGTGTAGAAACTACAGAAGAACATCTTGCTTAGTTCATATGAGGTCTTTAACTTAGGGAACATTGTGTCTAATGTCTCCAAGAGAGGACCGATCAAAGGATAGAAAATTTCTAACTTAGGGGATGTAGTGTGTTGCATCAATCCTCCAAGAGGAATGTAATATGCTAAGATAGATCGCGCTCATGAATGACACTACACCCAATGTCATACCACAAAGTGACAAATGCATTGCATGAAGTAAGAAGGTTGGACTAAGAACCAAGAAAAATATAAATACAAATGAATAATGCCAACGTATGCCCCCACTTTAAAGGAATTGATTATCATTGTACTATGAGTAATTACTTTAAAGTAGCAAATGAAAAATGCAAGAAGAAGAAATAAGAAATGAGAGCCAACTCGGAAAGCACTATTCCAAGTCATATGTTTCCAAATAAGGCTATGTCATGTGAAAGAAAGGAAAAAGAAAAAGAAGGCATTTCCCCCAAAATGAAGACACCAAACACATAAGGGATCTATGGATTTGGGGTTAGTATTTTCTTTGTTGCAATGTTGTTTAGAGAGCTTGGAATTGTCATCATTCCCCAAATACATAGAACTGGAAGAATGACACAAAGAGAGTGAAAAAAAGAAAAAGATCTGTTTGGGTCAACATGGAAGAGACATAGGATGTCTCGATGCTTTGCATCATCCCCAAAAGGAAAACACAAGCCAAATGAAAAAGGAAAGGTGAAAGAAAAAAGGAAAAGCTTTTGGGACAACATAAAGGAGACATGAATGTCTCAATGCCTTGTGTCATCCCCAAAAGGAAAACACAAGAAAAGGACCTTTGGGTCAACATGAGAGATACATGAATGTCTCAATGCCTTGTGTCATCCCTAAAAGGAAAACACAAGAAAAAGACAAAAAGAAAAGGAAAAAGCGATGTATGACATAGAGAAGAATTAAGGTACAAATAGAAGAATGTCACAAAGAGAGAGAACATCAAACCAAACATCATGGGGGATCACGTTACACACATGCAGACACATAAAATACTAGTAAGGAAAATGCAAGTTGACCATCGAGCAAGTCATCTGCCTCCCAATCTTAGTTGGTATAAGCGGAAGGTGAATAACACAACTAAGGGACAATGACAAATGCATTACTAGGACAAGGCTAACAACTTCTTGCCCCCACTGAGTGCAAGAAAATAATGAGTCAAGGTAGGTGATGGGAAAGGTATTGTAATAGTGAAAAGAGAATTTTCTACAACTATTACATGACAAGGTGTTGGAGGGTGTTTTATGGAATTATTGGATAGAAATTATCACCATAAAAATGATACTTGCTTAATATTTCTTTCAATGTATGACACTCATCACTTCCATGTCCAAAAACGTGATGATAGGCACAATGTGGAATGCTAGCATCTTTAGGATATATCACCAACCTATTCATAGGAAGTAATAGTATGAGTCCTTTGTTTAAAATTATTTTCAATTTTCTTTCACATTCAGGTAGTGGACAAAGAGGAAACTTGAGTTTTTGTAACTTGTAAGGTCTTTTGCATTTGCTAGATTCACCCTTTTCTCAAATGGAAAGAGGAGGAGGAACCAAAGTGATCCTCTCATCATTTTCATTGTCATTAGGTATGGGTTGTTCTCGAGGAACGACTTTCAGATCAGGAGGGGAATCAAATATTACCATACCATCATCACAAAGTCTCCAATATTATCTAGGAGGCTTACTAATATGAGGGGGATCTTGATAACCTAACCCTGT
The DNA here is from genome assembly GCA_007258455.2 of Sequoia sempervirens. NCBI lineage: Eukaryota > Viridiplantae > Streptophyta > Pinopsida > Cupressales > Cupressaceae > Sequoia > Sequoia sempervirens. Next base: position 15,281 of record VDFB02161100.1, on the reverse strand, counting down.
TGTGTTATCATCTTTTGGATTTTTCCCTAAGAGTTGATGAATGTCATGTTCAGTAGTTGTGTCACATCCTTGTTTTCTCAAAATAGTAAAACCTTTTCCATAGGTTTTTTCAAGGTTGATTGGAGTATTGGTGACTTCTCTATCATAAAATGGTTGAGGGGTTGCTTGTTTAGAAGAACTGGGTTAACCTGGTGGAGGGAACTTAGGTCCTTCATTTGTTTCAGGATGTAAGTAACCAAACATATCAGGAGGTGCTACTATAGGAAGGTCATGTTGTTTCATGGATGGATAAAAGGATGCATTAGGTTCAAGGTTGTCAAGGCATTCATTTAGGAACATATTCATGGTATCATCATCTTCTCCAATGATTTCAACAATGTGAGGAGGACATGCATTAGGAGTTGAGTGAGCATGAGGAAGTTCAATGCCATTAGGATTAGTTCCAAAGGCACAACTTGACATGTCAACTAAGGATTTTAATGACATCCAAAGCTTATTAAAACATATAGCCATGATGTAAATGAATGAAACGAAACTAAGTGCAAGAAATTGAATAAAGAAGCAAATCTAGAAACAACAACAAAAATACAATAATAGAAAAAATAAATGTAGAAAATGATTTGGAAATGATAGAAATTATAGTGCAAAATGTGCAAGGGGACTAAGTTTCCCAAGGTGGCGAATTAGTCCCAGTAGTGATTGTTTTTAAAAAAATTCAAAAAAAATTAAATGGAATTTTATGATTTTTAGGTTTTTAGATGTAGATATAATATGAATATGCAAAATTTTATGAATTTTTAATGAAAGGGAATGCAAAAATGCAAGCTAGATGAGCTTTTCACTAATACAATTCGTAAAACTCTAGGATGCAAATTAAACAATGAAAAATGCAATGTAAGCTATTCCTAGGATGTAAATAAACTTTAAATCAGAAGTAGGATGTTCTAAATTTAGGTTTACTAAAATGAACTGCAAATTTTTGTAGGGATAGGGCCTCTCTTGCACTTCTAGGGTTTTACACCTAAAAGAATAAAGGTATCCCACAAAAACTTGGGGGTTCACTCAAGACTAATGCTAATATGATTGGAATATGTCTAAATAGAATTCCATAAATACAAAGGATTGATAAAAGTAATGAATTATTAATGCTAAACTAATGAAATGCAAGATGTTTGAAAACACAATGTGATATGCAAAATGACCTAAGAATGCAAAAAAACTATAATAGAACTAAGTGAGACTGGAGAGGTGCACCTAGAAACTGGAATGTGGTGTAGAGAGGCTCTAGAATCCTACATAATTTGTTGTTGAAGCCAACTAGGACACTTATGCCAAGCTGGGTGACTTAGTTATGTTTCAAGGAAATTATGCAAGAATTGGTTACAGTCAAAAGGGTATCCAGAAATACATAAAATAATTTTTAGGCCTGGCAGTGGGACTAATTCACCTTAGATGGAAACTTACTCCACCTGTTAATCTCCAGAAATTTGAGACAAGAATTTTTAGCCTTCAATCTGTACTTTTGTTCTTGATAGGTTTCTGGATCTGAATATGCAGAATCTAGTCTATAGGTGATCTTCAAGCTTCTCTTAGGGTTTTGTTAACTTTGAATGACTTTTATGGATTGATGACACCTTTTTGACACCTTTCTCTTTGAAAAATCTATATACAAGACCTGCAAAACACATGCAAAGAGGGGAAAAAGGATTAAGGGTTAGTGAGTAGGGGTTTTCCTTGGCCAAACCTCGGTTTGGTAATCAAACCCTTGAAAATGAAATGAAATGGAAAGAGAATGATGAATGAACAACATGCAATGCTACAACTCACCAAACCCTTGATGTAGAAATCTGAAGATATGCAAGTAGATGCTCCAATGAATGTAGACTTGATAATGCCTAGAATTCTCAAGAATGATTAAGTGAATGAATTAGAGTATTAAGGAAATTAAGAGATTAGAAGATGAAAAATGAGGGGAAAACCATTTATTTATACTTTATTATACAAAATTTCCCAAAATACCACATCATAGGCCGACCTCAAGGCTTAGAAAATAATATCCCGCTAGAATTTTGAAATATTTTTTATTTTTGTGCCAAGTGGGACTAAGTTGCCCCTAGTGGAGACTTGGTCCCACCAGGGAAATTTTAATGGGTTTCAAGAATTAAAGTGTATTTAATGATGTTTAACGAGATTATTTTCGGAAACACACTTAAGTAGCACCTATAAGTGCATTAAGGGGTCATTTAAACATAAGAAATGGTCAAATTATTGATGAAAACATAGAAAAATGTGAAAATTTGTTACAACACTTTGAAATAAGGCTTGGTAAGTGATAAAAATAGGTTATTTGAGTGAATTATATTAAAAAGGTCCTAGAAAAGTGTGAAAGTGGGTTACAACACTTCACAACACTTTTACAAGACATCATAGAATTCTTATTGATTCACAAGGGTCCAAGACCTAATGTGAATGTGTTGACCACATTACAACAATAAATCTAGGAAAAACTAGGCTAACATCCATAAGAAAGACCCAAATGGGCATGAAAATGTCCAAAGATACATTTTTTTGTGACACAACTACTTCAAATATGTTCTCTATTTTAGGGAAGAATACAAAAACTGCTTAACTTGACAAACTTGTTAACCGATTAGTAGGAAGAGTGAAAGGATTTTATTTAATCCCTAATTTAAGGGATCTTTTGTCTAATCATCTAGTCTAATGATTACAAGTTCTCATTTTTCATGTTTATTTATCAATTATCTTTTAAATTAGGATAATCCATGCCATAGTTTGATCATCTCATTCTCACTTTGATCTACCCTTATTCTATCAAGGACATGTGAAGTTATTTCTGAAAGCATGGAAATCTATTATGGTTCATTAAAACATCTATCCTCTATATGTATCACCACCACAACTCTATTTTATAGCACTTTAGGATTTCTCCTAATACTTGGACAATTAAATGGGTGCATATTGTCTATAGCATCCAACATATGGAGATGTATATTTGTAATCCATTTGTTGGTTATTTTTAGCCTATTTTCCTACAAATTCTTGAAACTAGTGAGAAGATGAAGGAAATTCAAAAAGAAAAAAAAGATATATTTATAAACCCAAAAGTGACAGCTAAGAGAAATTTGCCCCTATAATTTAGTTAAGATTTCTCAAGGATTCTCCATTGAGTGCATATGGGTGGAATATACAATCCACACTATTGTGGACAATAATCTTCTATTTTTTTTCCTAAGGGATCTTCAATTTTTTGAGGTTTATCTATTTTTATTTCCAACATAATGGATGTGGTTTAGGATTTTGAGTTTTTAGAGGTTATTGGCTATGTATATGTGTAATATTATCTTCTCTTGGAATATTTTTTTCACGTAATTGTGGAATATGATTATTTGATGGTTCAAAATTGATGAGTGGCCTCTTCTCCCTTAAATATATAAAACCCAACCTTTTTGTAGCATGTATTTATCATATCATGTAGTTTGGCCTTCTCAAAAATATGTTTTGGCATTGAAGAATGCTCTCAAATCCCATAAAATTTAGTTGACAGTGCATTATTTTTTAAAGCAAAAGGGGTCTTTAATGCTGTTAGGTTTCTTCACCACTATGGCCCCACCCAGTATCCTTGTCCTCCTTTAGTTATTGTGCATGTTACTTCTAGTTTTTCTACAAGTGTTTAATGGTCATTAAATATTCAGTTTAATTTATTATGTTTTGATATTTGATATTTCTATATGTATCTTGGAAATACTAGTTAGCTAGTATAGTGATCTATCTCATGTATCTATGGCCTATATTTTGCTTCTAATATATTTAAAAACTTTTTATCATAACAAGTGTACAAGTGTTTATCACCTTTACAAAAATAAAAATAAAGATAATCATAAAGACTATTGCAACAAATTATTCAATAAAATTTTTGCACTAAAAATAAAAGTTCAACCAAAGCCAAGTTGTAGCAAAGGTTTTAAGAATATATAAATAATAAGTGTGTTGAAGTGGAATTGATTTCTCATTGATGTCAAAGGCTCGCTGGTAGGATTGATGGAGTTTTTCATGTAGGATTGAATAGAGTACTGCATGTAGGATTGATGGAGTTGTTCATGTTTGTCACACTATTTGTGAGTAATAATTCATCATCATGTCCTTGATCTCAATAATGCATTGCTCATTCAATCTCCAAGGCTAATAGGTGTATGAGATGACTAATGTGAAAATTTGTACTTAGTTGATGTAATATGAAAGAAAGGTTGATGTCAAAGAGTTGTTCGTCAGAGAAACTTAGTTGCAATTCTCTTTCAGTGCATTCATTCATGATTGATATTCTATCTTGCTTCATACCAAGGGTTATTTCATTTAGTAGACTTGAAAGCATGAAAATATTGATACAATTGTTGGTTGATGGTCAAGGGTTATTGCTTGATGTTGAGGTTGTTGACACTTTTGGAGTTGATGTTGCTTGACACATTTGGAGTTGATATTGATGTTGAGATCTAAGTTATTCATCTCATCTTGCTAATGTGTTCATGCAAAATAAAATGTTGGCTCAACCTAAGGTTTGGTTCACTCTTTCTTCATGATTCAAAGGTATTTACTAAAACCCTAGAGAACTAGGGTTTAGTGGACATGATGAATAAATTTGAACATTGATGAGAATATCTATTAAGCACAGGTTAAAGACTACATGGAGAATGTTATGAATGAGGTGCCAATTTAACTAATCAAGTGAAAGGTAAATATTTCCCAAGTTTGCGCCTCATGCACTTGAGTTTTATTTACTCAATATCGGTTGTTTTTCATCCACCTAACAACCTGTTTAAGGATACCAAAGAAAATATTGTAACCTATGATTTTTTTTCGAAATGATTTAAGATATGCATGTAAATGTATTGTGCCAACACTAAGGAAAGAAAAAGGCTCTCGGGGCCTTGTTAGAAGTTAAGAATTCTAGTATAATTGCTGCCCTCGTTTTAGTTACATGTTTGTAACAGTTCTTCAAGACAATGGTGGAAAAGGCATTCAATAGTGACATTGTTTCGTTGTTCTTTGAATTACAGAGAGAGATTGACACAATGTCAATAAAAATAGTGATATGATGTTCTCCTCATATGAAAATGAGTAGGAAGAGTGTATGAAAAAGGTGCAGTAGTTGTTGATTATTGAGTCTATTCCTTCTGTGGTGGAATGTGATTCAAAGAGAAGATTTTGCATAAGTTTTTATGTGTGTCAAGGGTATAAATGATGAGTCTTTAAAACAAATGTTTTAGTTTCATGTCATCTCTTCTTTGCGTAGTCCTATGTTTCTAAGAATGAGTGCAAATACTTTTGAGTTAGAATCTAGAACAGTGTGATATGTCCTGAACTAGAAAATGAATGGTGATTTTTTTATTTGAGTGGGGTTTGTCCTTATGAGAGAGCGTCATTGCCATTTATTCTCTTTACCATCCTAAGAAATAGTGTGTATTTTTTAAACATAGTAGAACAACATTATGATAGATAAAATATTGCTGTGAGTCAGGGTGTTGAAGAACTTTGTATTATTTGATGTGTTAAGGAGAGTTCTTGAAGATGTCTTTGAAAGGGTGAGTGATTATGATGTGAAATAGAAAAGAGGAGAGGAAGTATTGAGACTTGGATTTTGTGTGATGATTTTTGTGAAAAAGCAGTTGAAGAGATAAAACATTTGAACTTGATGGTTTGTATTATAATAGGGTAACCCCCTGAAGTTATGTTTCTTCCTTCATTGGAAATTGGTTAGTAAGACCATGGAAATTATGGTGAGGTAGTTGAGGTAGTTGAGAAAACAAAAACACTATAAAGACACTACAAGATTAGGTTATGCAGAAGGACAATGCTCTAAAGTCAAGAATACACCAAGGAAGAAGATAGATTTGGGTCATCATGTTGCTACTCCTACAGATAAGGAAGAAGATAAATGTGTTGATGAAGGTAGAAGGAAAAACATACCATCAAGACCTCCATCTATCAGGTACAACTACTCTCAATTTCATGTCTATTGCTATTGTTGTCATGCTTATGGTCATAGAGCAAGAGATTGTATAGGAGGTATGGAAGATATGATCATAGAAGTTTTGGAATGTCAAGAAGATATGATTCCTTTACTCCTCTAATTGTTTATAATGTCACATGCTTTAAGTTTCATAGCCTTGGGCATAAGGAAAAATAGTGTAGGAGTAAGTTGAAGGCATCATCTAAAAATAAAAATGTAGATGCATTGAGCAAGAAAAAGAAAGGGCCCATACAAGTTTGGAGAAGAAAACAAGACCTAGAAAATAAAAATCCTAAACTAGTGCATGTTGCACAAAAGGAATCAACTATTGCATGAAAGATAGCATGAGGAAAGGGGGAGCAGGTTAGTTTTTTATCTTTCAATCCCTTTGTGGAGTCTAGAAGAATGAGTCAGTAAGAGAAAGGATGTTTGTTTACTTCATGGAAGAGGAGTTTCCTCATATTGATAGTATTGTGAGATCACAAATTAAGTTGTTTTGAGGATATCACATTTGGTCCTTCATCATATTGGTTAATTAGGAGTTGCAGTAGGCTAATGAATTTTAGATATCTTATTTATGTTCATCACATTGAGATTGATTAGGATGTTGATTTAGTGATGGTGTGTTGTTCTTGCTATACTTAAGGATCAGTTCATGGTTGCTTTGTCTACTCTATGGAGTTTTTAGATGTTTCTTTTGACAGGAAAATGCATCTCATACTGATAGGACACTGTATTTGTTATGATAGGGATGCATGTCTCTACTAATGCAAAGGCTATGTTGTAATGTACTTGATCATTCCTTTCTAATGTTCTTCATGATTTGTGTAGCCAATCTCTTTCATATGTAGTGTCATGTTCTCTAGATATTAACTAGTTGTATATCAATTAGGGGAAGCATGTAGTTGGTTCATTATTTGTTAATTTGTATTTCTCTAACAGTGTTGTGGATAAGCATGAATGGTAGTGAAATGATACAATCTAAGGCCAATAGGACAACCATTTGGACAATGGTCAGGTATTTCTTAGTGGAATATTTTTACTAGGACAAGATAGATCTTGAGACTTAAAACTAAATCAAGCAATCAGACTTTAGTTGGCAAGGACATTTGACAATGTGACAAACACATACCAAGATATCAACATATGAGTTTGATAGTACATTGTGATGAGTTGCAACAATTTGCAATTTGATAGTGATATTTTGATCCTTGATTGTAGTGGTGATAAGATGGCATAGTAAAATGAAATGACAACTAAATTCCTATTGAATATCAGTGAGGTACGTAGGTGTATGTAGTATGTTATACTAGTGTTGCAAATCTATGGTAGCTAGTAGACTTTTGGTGCAAGGGCATCATTAAATAAGTTTTGTCAATTCATGGTTTTGAGGTCTAGACTTTAGAAGTTAGGATTTTTTGCATTAAAATAAGGTCTATAAGACCATTTTATGTTTTAATAGGTCGAGGTTGATGGTTTCTAGGTGTTTAAGGGGTTTAGTTTTTGAAAAATTTAAAATTGTGCAAAATGCAGAATTCAAAAAGTTGTAAAGTTGCCTTTCAAGGAAGGCAAACGATCATGTCTTTTGAAAGTTAGTTTGTGGGGGTTGAAGCAGTTTTTTCTTGGTGGGAAACATTATAAATATCTTTTTGAACTTGAAGGAGAGGTTGTTGAAGAAACATTGTGAAGGATATAAACTTGAATAAGACTTTGTTTTACACCATTTTCTATGTTTTTCTTATTGTAGCAATAATTGTATGGCCCATATAGTGCTTTGGTGATTCAAATTTATTTGGAATAGAATAGAATAAGGTTATATCTTTCATTTGAATTTATTTTGAAGGGCTCTAATTGAATTTAGTGCATTTTGTTGTTAAATTACTAACATCGGCTTGAGTTTGCAGATTTAGGGATTTGTGAGTCAATAACATGGAAAATTTACCCATTCCTCATAACTATGATCACTGTGGCTTGAGGAGTGGGTCTATACCATCATTAAATAAGTGTGGGAATGGTGATTCTATGCAGGAGGGTCTAGAATGGTGTTGGGTGTGAAGCCCTAAGAGGAGAATTTGAGTTTTCCATATGAAATGTGTGGTTTTGAAGAGTCAAATTGAGATTTTGTGTTGGGTAGTGTAATTTTAGGTTGAATTAAGCTTGAGAAAACTATTTTAGACTTGTTTGAGGAGGTGTTGTGTTTTGGTAAGGTTAGTAAGTGCCATTTTCAATAAGCCCTATGGTTTCTAGGAAAAATAAGAGGGTTTTGTGGTTTGGATATTGGGTAATTGAATCTCTAACAAATAGTGGTGCAATATTGAGTTTTATCACCTAAGAATTTATGCCCCAAATATTTTGTAGAGTTTTGGAAAATTTAGTGTGTAGTTCCTTTGAAAAAGAGGGCTAATTTGAGCCCTAAAAGGTGTAAAATCCCTGATTTGAGAGAGTTGATAGAAGATAACCATAGGTGATTGGTTGATATGTTGATGAGTGTCAAAATGGGTCCCTGAAGTGAGTCAAGTTGTGGTCTAAAAGAAAGTGATTGTGGACTTATACCCGATTAATTGGTTTCCCTATGCTACAAGGGAAAAGAGTGGAATTGAAAAAGTAGTGAGATTTGATGAGTTTGTTTCTTGTAAATTGTGATTGCAGGTTGGATTTGTGTTTTGTTGGTTGTAGGACTTCCCCTCATTACACCAAATTTGTATTCAGTGCAGAACTTGATACAAAAGACATTGCAAATATGTTGTTAACAAGGGGTTTAATACTATGAGTGCATCAAATAAGGCAATAATTTTGTGTGATTGTGTACTCTGAAAGTCAAAATATGCTATACCACAAATCTAAGTTATCATGATCTAGATAGTAAGGTGTTCTCAAGTGGTCTTCTTGAACTACATATATGTTGGTGGTTTCCTATGCTTCATGTTGTCTGAAGTTTTCTACTCATTTTTCAGGTGGTTTTGTTCTTTCAAATGGTGTTGTTCTTTCTTGAGATGGTGCTTCATGCCATCAAGGTCTTCATGATACTAATGTCATAATAGAATCATAGAGTTCCTACATTCTCACCTTCTTACAATGGTCTATCTAAGAGATGGTGTTAAGTCTTGGAGTAGGGAACAGTGAAAGTTTGTTAATCTCTAATGTACTATGAAGAGCAAGATAGTTGATAGTTACAAGTTGATGTGGACATGCTTCATGAGTTCATACTATTTGTATTTTTGGTTTCTTCATCATGAATTTTCAGAGGATATAGTTGTACTTTGCAATCTAGTCAAGGGGAGTCTATTGAAGCAATGAATGAGTGTATCTTTGTTAGGACATTTTTTTTATGTGATTGAGATTTGTTGTCAAATGTTGTAGTAGCAAGTGCTCTGATAGAAACATATGAAAAATGTAGGCATTAGTCATAAAGTCTATGAGATATTATCAAGATAGTATAAAGGATCAAGAGAGATCAGGGTATGTAGGAGTAGGATAGGTTCTATAGTAAGTACGGTGAGTAGGTACAGGTACTGTAATAGCAAGGTAGGAGTCTTGAATTCTAAGGAAATGAAGATGCCACAAGTAGCGAATACAAATACACATAGTGACAGTGATAATAGCATTTGATCATGACAGTGATCTTTCATCTTTGTAACAGTTTTGACATCATTTCATGTGATAATATTATCCTCTTTGACAGTGGTGGTCTTGACATTGCTTTATTATTTATATCTCTTCTACTCGAAACAAGCTGGTTGAACATGATAGTCCTTGGTGAGTGCAATTCTTGATGATATTCCTCTATATTCTTTATGCAATGCCTCTGCATTTGTGGTATAACTTTAGCATTTTGTTTGTGGTTGTAGACAATTGATATTTTCTACTTTTCTCATGAATATTTGGAATATTTGACACCCTGTTGAAACTAGAATTTTCATAAAAAATTCTAAGTATTTTATCAATTAAAATCCAAAATTCCCACTCTTATTTTCATAATAAATCACATTATCACCATTCACAAAGTCATTTTTACCCTTTACTATGATACCGCTCTCACATTAGCCACCCCTCATAACACCCATACCACACCTCTCTACCATAGTTCATCGCCAAGAAACTCACGGTAGGATGGTGAGAGGAGCCACTACCATATACCGCACCCTCCACACTATACCGCTATACCTCAGGGGGTCAAGACATAGCCCGCAGTAGAGCGGTACATTGAAGAAAAATACTAATTACATACCACAGTACCGTAGGGGAGCATAAAATGACATGAGGTAGTGTGGTAACTAAGCTATTGGGTCATTTAAAACACACCAATCACATTAATCAACATCAAAACATAAAATTGAGCTTGACACAAAGATTTGAATTGTGTGAATTTATGAGCCAGAAGAAATATATCTTGGTGTTGATATACACGAAAAAAGTTGAGATTTTTCACTCATAATAGCTGAAACCAAGTTGCAGACGAGCACAAATTTCTGGAGTAAATGGAATTCTTCAAAGAAGGTTTTATCCCTGGGTAATATTTTCTCATCATTCTCTATGAATTTCATAAAATGGAACCAAAAAAGACTAAAGTAGGAGTTAAAAGGAATGAAACCAAAACCAGTAAACCCTCCTTGCAATCCCCATTGCTTTCCTTGTTTCCTGGTTCAGTAGACAAAGGACCTAAAAATATTTTTAGAGACTTAGCTCAAGACAATAGAGACCCCATTATACCTCATTCGGGTTGGAACCTTTATTGGTACTTCTATCAGAATAGGAATGAAAAGGTTCTGACATCAAACCTGTGGACCCTAGATTTGGCTAAATTGATTGTCCCTAATGTTTTCATTGACATTGAGCTAATTAAAGCCCTTTCCCATAGCTACCATGCCCCAACCAAAACTTTTAGGCTTCCAAATGGTGAGTGCTTAGCTGATGTCACAAGAGATGCCATTATAAAGTGTTTCAAGCTGAATAACCAAGTTGTAATGGAGGTGAATTTAGTTAAACTGGACCAGGAGTATAAGAGGTTGAGAAGAACATACTGAAGTGATGAGCCCCCCCTACACATGAAGAGGGGTGATGATAAAAAAAAAATCCCCATCCCTTCCTCTAAAATGGAACCTTTCCAAGTCTCAGAATTTCAAGTTTATTTCAAAAAAAATTGTTATGCATTGTGTCAAGTATTGGGGATAGATGCATGGGAACATATGTCAATGGGATTGATGAGAATGGTCAAGATAATTCAACATTCTAAATTAAATATAGAGTAGGATTTTGCATCTATAATTGAGGAACAAATACATGAGGGCCACATGAAGCATCCACATCATAGACACCACCCCCATCACCTACACATCCATCCCCTCCATCTCCTACTCATGAACCACAGGCTAAAAGATAGAAGATTGAGCCATTGGTTGGATATGACTCAAGTGATGATGAAGAAGAAGTCCTAGCTCTAACTGAAATAAAGGAGGTAGCATAACAACAAAGAAGTCAAAAGCCTCATGATCCTAAGATCAGGCTTTCAGAGGAAGGAGCTGATGAAATTCAAGAAGATGAGAGGGTAGTGGCCTCTCTAAGATTCATGGAAGATGATAATTTTATCCACACCAATGAGTTTAAGGATTTTTGGATTAAAATGAAAATGAAACAATTTGATGAAAGGTTGAAAATCAATCTTATTGGAGCTGATGAGTCGAAGCAAGTTGAGATCCAGGCTCAAACATTTGTAGAGTTAAGTGTTGATAACATTAATGTCACCCCCCAGGAGGTGAGAGAAATGGTATTGAAAAGTGATATGCTAATTATACCAGGGATGGAGTTGTCTAAAATGTTTCTTCTAGATCAGATCAGAGCACAGGATGACCCATGTTGGTAGCATAATTTGATTCAGAAGAGGGTGTCTCAGGAATAGGGTATAATCCTACTACCCAAACACTTGCTCTATGGACAAAAAAGAAAAATACAAGGAAGCCTCAACTCTTGGATGTAGTACAGGAATTGAGGGGGTCACTATGGTCAGAACAATGAGAGACACAACTCCCACAGAAGCTGCCACTATGACCATGCATTCTACAATGTTCACCAAGGATGTAGTAGAAAATATGGAGAAGAAGATTAATGAATATGAGAAGAGATTGAAATTATCGAATGATGAGGTGAACAAGTTGTTTATTGAAAATGTAAAGCTAAAACAACAGTTGCAGCAAGCCACCACAGTGAGAGGAGATGAATTAATTGTCTATCACCCACCTATCCAGGTAGAGGATCCACAGATACAACAAATGAGAGATGAAATTGATAAGCTGAAGAAGCATAACATGGAGGATGTCAAGCATCATATCATAGAGACTCTAAGGAGGATATTAGAGCATAGAGTTAGGATATTAAAGGAGAAGATAAATGGAGTACATGAAAACTTCAGCAATCTGATTAAAGCTTGGAACAGATAAACACTAACTCCCCCATCCTTGAAGAACTCCAAAAGAGATGGAAACCCACCTTCCACATACTGACCACTTTATGCAAAGCTACACACAGGGATCCAGATGCCCCATCAAGGCTCAAACCTACACAAGAAATGGTAAAAGGTGTGATTGATGAGTATAATTATTTGGTGGATATAAGGAAGAAAGTGGAAAGTAGGAGTACATTTGACTCCATCAAATACATCTTCAACCCATCAATCCTCAAAGATGACAATCAGTTAAAAGGTATAGATGAATGGAGAGAATAATTTGATGATGATTCCTAAATGGTTTCCTAAAGGCACATATACAAGATGAGGGGGAGATCAATCTCAACAAGTTCCATACTTTACTCGATGGGATCGTCATGCTAGACAGTGGATATACAAAGTTCGTGGTGGATGTCAGAAACCTCCTGGATAATAGATGGAAGAGTCACCTTACAAACTTTGCAGCTACACAGGAATTCAAATGGCCAAGCAACCTGACAATTAATAAGTGGCAAGAAAAATACTTGGGCTCTGAAGAAGATTGATTATGTACATCACAGAGAGGAAATATCTTGAATAGGTCTTCGATGACCACGGTACTTCTATGGAGATTAATCGAGCGGGAAGATGTGTTTAATTATCTCTTTAATTCATGTTTTAGTTATGTCTAACAAACTTTATGAAAAGGCATTTTGAAACGTTGTAAACAGTTTGAAGCTTGTTGCCTCTCGTATATATAAGAGAGACCAGGACCATAAGAAATATATAGGAGAAGATAGTAGTAGAATAGGGATAATTAATGGATAGCAGAAAAGTTCCATAATGTTTATATTCTGAAAGACTATGTTGCAAGTAGTATTTTGAAGAAGTCAATGAAAGATCTTTGATTTTGTGGCATTATGTTGGTATCAATTGTTTGTTGAAGTTATTCAATTATCTGGTTGTCTCCATTTTAGTGCTTCTTTATTATTTAAATTGGTATATCAAGCATATATTCAATTTATCAATGAGCATTTGCTATATTTGTGTGATATGATTAATTGGTTTCCCCAAAAGAATTAAAATCTTTCTAGTCAATCACATAATCTGGAAGTATTATTTGGATCAGTAAGAGAAGAACCATATAATTAGGATTGTCAATTTGTCTCCAATTTGGTCTAATCTGTGTTATTGCATAATTTATTCAATTGGTTCTTTCAAGTAAAGATTAAAATCCTTTTGATAAATTATAAGTAACCTGGTTTTGTCATTTGGATAAGTAAGTAGAGTTTGTCAATCACTTACCTGCATGTTTATACAAGTTATAAACCAATATTAGTGTGCCAAACAGTTAGAGTTACTACCGAATACAAGCCACTTATCTTAGACTTTCATTTGACTCCATTTACCCAACAAGGCACTGGTCTTGTCCATTTCATCATTTAGTTTTATCAAATTTATTTTCAAAACCTCACATCTATTAATTGAACATATTTATAAACTTCATCTTGATATTGCTTATACAATTTATACCAAATTAGGCTTACATCTCTCCACTTTCAATTTCCATTGTGGATAGATTGTTCAAATAAGAAACAAATAGTCTAAGTCTGCTCCATTTGCATAGGTACACCCACCTAGGTTTGGCAGAGCCTAAAGAGAAGAAGGTTCAAGTACATCATATGGCCTTGTTCGTTAGCCTAAAACATACCAAGAGCTTGGCAACCTCTTGTGGTTTTTCAACCTGTGACTCTGAGGAAGGCTAGAAAAATTTGGTTCCAACCTATCCATTTCAAGAGTCAATATAAATTTCACATTTGGGTAATTACTTCCATATTGTTGAGTGAGGAGATTCCGCTGGGGTAAACCAATAACAATTTCAAAATCGATTTCATTTTCCTACTTTTGGAAAAGTAGGTGGCGACTCTGGAAAAGAATTGATGAAGAATACAAAGAAAATTTTGGAACTACAAAATTTCAAGTCAAAAATAGAAGTCAAAGATTGAATTATGTATAGCAATTATTCCTTGCCCCATACACATTATGGTGCAATTGAGAATTTTGGTAATGGAGGTAATGGACACCATTCACAACAGGACATTTATGCACCACAGTCATCAAAGCAAATGAATGCTTATCCTATCCCTCCTGGAAAAAGACTGGTAAGCTATCAAGATTATCAATACAACCAATATCTTGATCATTATCCATATCAATACCAAACACCATATCAAAATGTGCAACACAATTGCATCCCTCTTGGAAGTATCAATCAAAACTTGCAAAAAAATGTATATTAGAATCAACAGTTTGAGGAAGAAGATGATGAGTATTCACACACTTAGCATAGAGGTCAAAGTCGCATCATGAAATCAAAAATTTGCATATCCCCCTTAGATGCATTTTTTGATATAAGGAGACATGAAGGAGAATGGGGACGTGATTTATTTAGTAGAATGACAGATGCCTATATGCAAATACCTATTAGTTCCCTGCCTAATAAGTCTGCATTACACTTCATTGAGTAGTACATGAGAGTATATGATCCCAACTCCATTCATTGGCTTGAGTCATTGAAGCCAGTTACTCTAACCAGATGAATAAGTTGATTGGTATCATGGATGAGAAAAGATATAAGAATGGTAAAATCACTGATGAGTATGGAGAAACTGATCAAGCAATACAACTAGAAGATGAGACATGTACAAGTGAAAATAATTCCTATGACAGTCTACATAATGAGGATGAAGATACAAAAGGTCTCTCTTGCATAACAGATTGTGACTATGAGAGCAGTGCATGTTATGAGGGATCCATTGAATATTCAGATTGTGAAGA
>VDFB02161099.1:0-15005 GCA_007258455.2 Sequoia sempervirens | reverse complement strand
ATGGGTAGTGACGGAACTTCAAAGTTTTGTTCTAAGTGTTCTATTTTATAAAAACAACACATATGGACTAATAGTTGAACACAAAAAATGGACCAATAGTTGAACACTATAAATTTTTGAAAATCCTTCACATTTAATGGGAAAATACATGTTATTTATTGTGCTCACCTTTTATATTTGTAATAGGACAAACTATTAATATAAAATTATCCAATGCTTGTACTAATGGAACTTCAAATTTTGTTCCTAATATTTCACTCATGCCCTACCTTATGTCACTGGGCATTCATGGTGTTGCAAAATTTCTTAGGGATGGGGTTTTAGCTTTGTCTTCATCTTAAACCCTTGTGTTTACGTAATGCCTTGGTTGGGATCTATTTCACCGTTACCTTTTTTGAAGGGTTTTAAAAACATCTTATGCCCATCGTTCTGTCTAGGCTTGGTCCCTTTGGTCTTAATATTTTATTTCCTCCGCGGGTTTTATTTTCCTAAGTCCTGGTTGGCCCTGTGCTGAACTGTTACATCCCGAATTGTATAGCTATTAGGCTATTAGAATTGAATAAGGATTATGTGTTTGTAAAGACAATTCTATGAATGAATAAAGATGTGAATCACCTTGTTTTCAATATGAGCTTTTGATCGTCTCATTCTTGTGTTATTTACTTAATGTTAATCATGGTGAAAAATGTACATAATGTGATTTATGTGTGATGTTTTTATATCTTATGAAATTTATATGTATTGATAATCTTGTGAGCAATTGACTGCCGTGAGTTTATAATTGTGAATACAGGAATGGGAATGAGTCCTCAAGACAGAGGGGGAATATCACTTGGGAGAGGGGTATTGGTCGTTTGACCGGTAAAGTTAATCAGTTGAGCATACACACACATTATGAACAATACATTGAGAAACAGGTCAGATAAGTTAGACATCCATAGGCTTAGGATTAAGATTTACTTCCCTATGCTTTATATGATGTGATTGAATGTTAATCTGACTTTACCGTGAATCCCTGTGAATGAACGTAAATGAAATGAATGTGATGCAGGACGAATAGGTACGTGTACACATGTATACACATATCTAAATGTATAGACATATCGACACGTATGTACGTAAGCAGATGGATATGCTCGTACATATGTATCGACATGTATATACGCATACATATGTATATACATAGAGTACATGTAAACATGTTTACACGTACACATTCAGCCTGGTATCTCGATAAATGATATTCAAGTATTATTATCTGAAGGATTTAAGTATATATTTATATATGATATATATATATATATATATATTAATAAGGAGATTATTAATATATATATTTATATATATAAATATTATCACATAAGAAATGTATAAATAATAATAAATTTATATATTTTATTAATTAAATGTGTTAATATTAAATTAATATTTATTTATATGTAAATACGTTTATATAAAAATAAATATTAATGTTTAATTAACACAATAATAAATAAAGTATATAAATGATAAAATTCGCATTTTGTGAAAATGATAAAATTCGCATTTTGTGAAAGTGATAGAAATTCGCATGTTTTGGAAATGATAGAAATTCGCATTTTAAAAACATAAGTAATTTTTATGAATCATTTAAAAAATTTCAAAATACAAAGCAATAGTGGAAAAGTCAAAATATGAAATAAAGATGAAATGAAGAGCTTGTCGTAAAAATGGCAGAACTCCTGCACAGCTGGGAATGGGAGAAGACAATGTCAAGAGTTTAAACCAGAAAATAGCGAGTAAAAGTTGAGCTGGGTCGATTTTAAACTTAACCTAAAACGCAGCAAGAATATAATGAAGAATTCTGACGCCTGGCAGAAAAACGTGATTGTAAATTCCGTTTTGCTTTCAAGTTGAAAGTTTCTTCGAATTGCTGGCTGTAAATGAGTCGATTCACCTTAAAAGATCATGACTAAGGGATTGGATGCATGGCAGGTAGCACTTTGACTGAGTAAATAGTGAAATTTGTCAATAAGCATGCCCAGAAATGGGGAAAACGTTTTAACTGCGGCCTATAAATACCACACAAACCTTCATTCGAAAACATTCCTGGCTTTCTGATTTCTGACGTTTTTGGAAAGAACTTGTCACTGCAAATTTGAAAGCAAATATTGTGAATTTATGCTAGTTGTCTGTTCAAAGTGTTTTATTGAGTGCTGAGTATTTTCAGTTATAAACTATTGTGAGATTGTGATTTGAAGAAATTTCTACTTAAAGATACTGTTGGCTAAGAGCAACAATAGAAGACTTCTGGAGAGGCATTACTGGAAAAAGGAGCTTAAAATAGGCATGGATCTGGATTTAAGTTTTAAACTTTAAAAGTTATTTCCTTACTGTTTTATATTGCTGACTGTGTTAAACTGGAAATAATGAATTATGGCAGTAATCAATCATTTTTGATAATCTTAAATTGCATGATGAATAAAAGAATTTCTTCTTGTGCATGGGAAAAAGATAGGAAATGACAATGTGGTTAAGGGAATTAGCTTATTACACTTCATTATGTTCATTTCTAGTTTTTAAAGAATAAAATGGAATTTGGAATTTGAATAAAAGGAATTCAAGGGGTTTAGAATGATTTAGTAGAAATGGAAATTTTGGGAAAAGAAAGAATTCAATTTGGTTATATGCATTGATAGGGAATAATATGCATTGCACTTCAAGACTGTCTTTTGTGTATGATAGTTGGTTGGTAGTAATAAATGATTGAAGTTCTAAACTTGTATGATCTCCGTATATGGAGAATACGTAGAATAAGTAATAATTTCTAGGAACGAAATGATGTTTAAAATAAAGTGTAATCCTAGCTTGTGTTATTAGGTTAACATTAGGAAGCTCTCTCCTAGGATAAAGAATTCCGGAAACAGGAGATAGGATAGCAAACACTTGCTTAAAAACTCATTTCTAGTAAACTGTTTGAGGTAGGTAGTCTGGGGTAAACTGAACCCACTGAAGGACACAACCTACGCGTAGAGTAAGGTAGCCCGAAGGCAAATCGGCCCTGAGTAGTGTAGTGATAGATGACTTATCAGTCGTTTACTGAATCAAACACTATGGCCATAGTAATGTAATGTACCTACATCCTCTTTGTTTAGGAAGATGATTACATTGTCAGTTCACAGTGATCCAAAACACATATACTAGGTTGGGATTGTAAGGCACAAGAATCTAGTAATGTAGGACACGACACTATGCTCAGTTGGTTAACGGAATCGGTCACTCAACCAATCTCTTCGACGAAGGGAGGGCCATTCATTGAAAAATGAATGTGCGGGGGACCGCATTATTAGTCCGTGGTTGGCGGAAAAGCACCCGAGTGATATTTCTCCTCCACAACCTGACAACCGAAGAACCAAGATTTGCAAGGAAGAACCTAGACCGTCTTACTTCTATTTGTGCAAAAGCTTTTTAAAGCTGTGTATGTATTCTTATACTCTTATAATCTGTTATTTAAATGAAAAGTTAAAGTTATTTAAATTGGAAAAGTTTGAAATCATAATTAGATGTTGTACTTTATTTCAAAAAGAAAAGAAAAATTTTGTTATGCTATTGTTTACTCGTTTACTTTGGTTTAAAGTTGTAAAAGATAGAAATTTTTTTATCATAGATGTCGGGTCGTTACATGAACGTTTAAAAAAAAACTTATGTCGTTGTTTTCCATCCACCTAGTAATGTCCCCTTGCCCTTTAATGAATGTTTTATTTTTTAGAAGGATGAAATTTGCACTGTCATCGATCAAAATTCCTTCAAGATCAATGGTTGCCTGCCATCCCGTGATCGGGAATTGTAGGATGGCGATATCGTGGGCGGGCGACACGTGTCCCATATGTGGATCAAATTTGCGTGATTGTTCATCAACTGTCCTTTGATCTGATTCGTTCCCCGCCATCCCGCGATGGTGCTTTGGTTGATTGTGAAATCACGGGCGGCTGCCATGTGGACTGTACAAGGTGGGGCCCAAGGAAATTTTCCATCTACCTAGTAATGTCCCCTCTCCCTTTAATGAATGTTTTATTTAATAATTACGCCGAGAGGCATTCTACAGTCACAGTAGGGGTGGAAAAAACCTGAGTACATAAAAAAGAAAGCTCTAACGTTACAAATTGATGACAATTACAAAACCCAGTCAGATTTAAATTGTTGTACAGTGTTGGCAGTCAACAGGAAGCAAGGATATTGTAACTGACCAGATATGAATGGAAGTGCAGGAGATTGTAACGGAGAAGGTGGAAGTCAAAGAGGTGGGCGTTTCAAATCATGGCTACAAAATCACTTTCAAATGGATCCCTACGCTATTCCTTGTGATCTCCTACGCATCATATCCTCCGCTATCCCACAGCGTGTATGTTTTCGCTATTAGTGTGTATGCTTTCACTATTGGTTTGTATCATTATGTTGGGTTTGATTTTTTTTCTAATATGGTTTTGCTGTATTTGTAGTTGGATGAGGGCCTATTTGTGGAGTTGGAATTCGAAGATCCTGTGCTAATTAATGACTATCAGCAGCCCTTCACCGTGACTGCATTTGATGTCAACTATTGCTAAGGTATACAATTAGTTGTGCCCTTCAATGTATGTGTTCCATGTCATCTTTGTGCCTTCGGATTTAGGCCTCGCATGACCTGATTGTCAAGCCCTGGAGGGAAAACCTTGAGCTAGATGTTGATTGCACATGAAGATAGTCCCACGTCATGGGTTTCAGAATCAGGATTTAAATTACCTTTCTTTAGTAACTATCTGTGATTAGATCATTATAATGATCCATGATGGGGGCCTGGTTGATTTGGTGAGAATTTATATTGTGTTGTGATTAAAAATTGCCTCCATTAACACAGAGAGTGGAACAATTACAATGGTATGACTATGAGAGCTTCAAGTATAATAACATATATTGCTCATATAGCTGCTATTTGTAATGACTAGAAGTAATTTGGTAGATGTGCAGGTGTGCTGAGCTAGAAGAAAGCATTCTTAGAAATGAGATCAATAACTAATTATGTAGGAGGATCTTTTGCAACAAACGATGCTATGTGATATATCAATTATGGTATTTAGATGCTCGTGTATTTCCATGTATTGAAATTGAACATTGCATTGGCTTCTAGAGCCACAGGAAGAAGTCTGAAGAAGTAGGATGGGCTATGAAAAATATAAATATTTGTGAATGAATGTTTTTTTGAATCAATAAAATTATGCACTAGGTGTATTGCTTAAAAATCTCCGTGTCAATCCATGTTAGAAAAACACTAAAGGCTTGGTAGTATAATAGGCAACACATAAATATTGACAAGTTTGTATTCGCAACCAAATCTAATTTGTGTTCTATGCTCGATGAAACCAATAGACAATTCAAATTAAAAGACCTATTAAATGTGCTTTTTCTAATTTAACATTGAAAGTGTTTTACGCATAAGACACCAAGGAACTAACAATTGCATTTACTATATCAAACACCTCTATAGGTAACGTTCAGTTTAACTAGATCTTAAACTGATCCTTTAAATTAGATATTTATATAATCATAACTCAAACTAAATTAGCTTTATTTATTTGACAATAATAATTAGATTTTTAATTAAATAATTTGAATTAATATATTTCACTAACCCTAACCTTCAACCCTAACCCTAAATATAGCTTATCCCTATCTTTAACCCTAATTATACCCTAACTCTAACCCTAACCCTCCCTAAGTGAACCTTAACCATAATCCTAATGCTAAACCTAATTCTAATCTAATGCTAATTTAACCCTAATTAAACCCAAACTCTAATCATAATTACACTCTAACCCTAACCCTTATCCTAGTTGAACCCTTAACCCTAATTGAACCCAAACCCTAATCCTAATTACACTCTAACCCTAACATATATATATTTAATAATATATATAAAATATGTCGAGAGATATCCTTCTTTCTCGTCTATTTTTTTTATCAATTTTCACATAAAAGTGCAATAGATGCCTGAGAAGGATATCTCTCAGCATATTTTATATATATTATTAAATATATATAAGCTAGGGTAAGTGTTAAGGTGAGGATTAGGTTTAGGTTTATGGTTAAGGTTATAATTTGAATTAATTTTAGTTATAGAATTAGGGTTATGGTTAGATATAGATTTAGAATTAGGGTTGGGGTTAATTTTAATTCTACCCTTAACCATAATTCTAATCCTATTTGTAATTATAATTCTTATACTAATCCTAATTCTAACTACAATCCTAATTCAAACCCTAATTGAATCATAAACTTAACCTTTATCATAACTCTATTTGAACTCAAGCTGTAACCTAACCCCAAGCTTTATTATAGAACACTAACCCAAACCCTAACCATAATCATAACCTTAAGTGAACACTAACCGTAATTGAACAATAACCTTCACCCTAATTTAATCTTAACTCTAATTCAACCCTAATAGTAACCCTAAACCAAATTGTACCTGTTAACTCCAAAAATTGCACCCTTCGTTAAGCACCTAAATACTTAAGATTTTCGGAGAACATTGGATCAATCAGAGGTTGTGGGTATCCTATGACCTGATTGAACCTCTGGATTCTAGGCCGGCTCCTATTGATTTTTTGATGGTGAATCACTTATTGACTAAGAACTTAAATGAAACCAGTGAGGAAAAGGGATGAGAATAGTTATTAACTAAGCAATGCATAAACAAAAGTGATACACCAAAGGTTTTATGAGGTGAAAAGAAGAATTTCCTAAAAGGCACAAACTGAAACTTTTAGCATTTGTCAGACTGATACAATCTTTGAATACGTTGATCTACACATAAGTATTTCAAAAGAAGACTAAATGTTTGAAGATGTTAAAAGGAATATGATCACATTTAACATTTGCAAAAAAAATAATGCAACTCCTGACTTGTATAGAGCAATAACAATCATGAAAGATGCTTAATGAGATGATTCTTTAAAGGTTTCAGAAGAAACACTATAAAGCATGTTAATCATATATCTGCACACGAAGCATGACACCAAAGATAGACCCCAAAATGCTTAATATATTTCTCCATTGCCTTCAAAATGCATACTTCTCACTGATACAATACTTGGAAATAGTCATAAGGCACAATGTTTTCCAGAGAATACAAGGGCTCCTGCACTCCAAAATTTTGCATCCCCAAAAGTGATTTTTGGAAAAGAATAAGTAACACCCGTTTCCCACCAAAAACCCCAAGAAAAGTGGATCTCAACTTTGAAAACGGGGTCGGATTTGGTTAAAGGCCTAAAATTGAGGACCTTCAACTAATCGACAACCCACTCTCCAAGCAATAAAAGACTGCCCAAACTCGGATAGGAATAAATGTCCTTAAAAAGAGGGCTCAAAAGACCTTCAAAAGTGTCCCATATATCTGCAAACTCCACCTCTCATAAAGACGTGTGATGACAAGTCGAGTCAACTCCACAATGCCCCTAAAAAGACTCAAAAAGGACCCCTAAAAGCTCTCCCCTAATCCAGCAACCTTTATGACAAGGTCTTTCCACATGGCACAAGTAATTTGCCAGATCTGCAAGTTTTGATACTCCACATGTTTAAATAAATGGACTCCAAACACTCTATCTTGCTTTGTTGAAAAATTATTTATTTTAAATGATTTATAATGTTATCATTTAAAACAAATATTTACATTCAACTGATGCAAAAAATAAAGACCATTTGCCTAAGTATTAATCAAACCCGTTTATTTTGCATAAATATCTTATTTAAAATGATCAATCATAATCATTAAAATGAAGATTTACATTTGGCAAAATAAATAAAAAGTAAATTTAAATGGTTTTAAAGTTTTCCTAAAGCAAAAACTGGCTCCTTACTTTTCATCGAAATATTTAGGGTATTAACCCTAAAACGAATTTCATTATGTTTCCCACATGAAAATACAAAGCTATAGTGGGCGCCATAAGGAAGAAAACCCTAGCCGACCTCTAGTTATTGCCTTGTTCTGTGCATCTCTCCGCCATTGATGAACTTTCTGGAGCTTGAAATGCTGGTAAGTATTATCATTTTGTTTGCAAATATGAGGATTTCTGATATTTCTAAAAATTCATGAAGTTTTATCAGGCGTGGCTATCTATATTTTCTCTGATATTTTCGTTTTTTGCTGAGCTGGGCAAACTCTGTTATTTCTCCCTTTACGCACTAGGCTCGGCCATATGCATCTGGGCATTTTTATTTTTGCTGTGAAGCTGGGCGACCATATATTCTGCCATTTTTTGTTTTTTCTATATTGCTGGGAACTGCTATGAAGCATCTGCATTTTTTGGCTCATTGAAACTGGGTGTAGCATATGATATTTGTGTTTGCTTTAATGCATGAAAGCCGAAACATTGTGTTTAGATCTGAATTTATGCACTTTCCATGAACTGGCATATGAAAAATGTATTGTATTTCCTCGTTCATGATAGCTGGATTTGATCATGATAATTTTTTGTATATTTCCTTTTACTGTTGTGGCTGCCATGATCATTGTTTTGGAAACAGCTATGAGACAATATTTGTTTCTCTTACATTGCTGTTCGATCTTTAAGACCCATTGTGCTAGATCTCATGAGCTATTATATTTCTTTTTATTTCTGAGAGCCATCAGACACAAATGTATTTCTGCTATATGAACTAGTTCACAGCTATCAAGATTACTGTGTTTTTCCAAAAACTTAAAGAAAACTCATGTTGTATTCAAAGGATTATATTACGAAATACTTGTTTCCGCATAAGAATTTATCTTCCTGCATAAAAACTAAATGAGCTAGGCTCTACCCTTGTGGGAGCCTCATTTTACTCCACTTATTTTGAAATTAATGAACAATACATTACTTTTCCTGTTTCTACACATGACGCAAACTAGTTAGTGAAAATAAAGCATTGTTTGGGTATATATTATGAATGCGTGTGCAGGTGTAGAATGATAGGTCAGTCATTGCTTGGATCTTTTGGATCTAACTACGCCTTTATATGTTTCAAGATCTCGCACTTGGGAAACAGAAAGCGGGACAACAAAGGTAGCAGCAAAACGCAAACTACAGCAGCAACCACCAGTCATTCAGGCAATGACTGGCCTATATGACTCCTATGCCTATTTTCTTCAAAATTGCACATGTATTCATGCTATAGATTTAAGTAGTCATTTATTTTCACTAGCTAGTTTCACGGCTTGTGTGAAACAAACTGATAACTTGGAATCAATAAAGGCTTTTCAGCAACTTTTGTTTAGATCTTTTCGATATTGTATACATTTGTATAAATGCAACAATCCATTTCTGAAAATAAAAAGCCATTGATTCTTATGTTTATACACTTGAATGCAATATAGGGAAGACTGAATAAAAGTGCACCCCACTTTGTTCTTTTGCTAAAACTTAATCAATAAGTTTGACCTGATTTGACTGTAAGTAAAATTGAATAATAGTACCTTACCCTAACCCTAATAGTAAATCTATTTGAACCCTATACATGACCCTAACTATAATCCTAATTGAACTCTAACCCTAATTGAATCATAACTATAATTAAATTGTAATCCTATTTGGATCATAACCTTAAACCTTAAACTCCATTGAATTGTAACTATAATTAAACCCTAACCCAAAATCCTAATCCAAAATCTTATCCTAATTAAACCCTAAGCGTAATTAAACCCTATACAAAATCCTAATTTAACCTCATGTATTCAAATCTTTGTTAGGTTTATTTTATTTAGTATTTCTTATTGATTTATATTTTATATCTTTGTTTTTTCTTTTTGATTGTTTTATGTGTGATCAAATCTCTAATTTATCTTGAATCTTTTTATTTATTTATTTAATGTTTTTATTTATTTTCATTTTTGATTTATTTATTTGAATCTTTGTGATAATTTTTTATTTATCTTTTATCTTTGATTTATTTATTAGTGTAAGGGTTAGGGTTAGTGTAAGGGTTATTGTTAGATGATTAATTAGTGTGAGGGTTAGTGTTAGATGATTATTTATTTATTTATTTGTGTAAGGGTTAGGGTTAGTGTTAGATAATTAATTAGTGTGAGGGTTAGGATTTAATTACAACTAAGATTCAATTAGGGTGGGTTAGGGTTCAAATGATGTTCAATTAGGGTAAGGGTTATAGGATAAAGTTTGGGGTAATGCTTAGGATTGGGGTTAGAATTCAATTAGGATTAGGGTTAGGGTTACAAATATGGTAAGGGTTAAGATTCAATTAGGAATTAATTAGGGATATAGTTAGGGTTTATATTCAATTAGGGTTAGGGTTAACTAAGGTTAGGATTAATATTTAATTATAATTAAGGTTCATTTAGGCTTAAGTTTAGGGTTTAATTAGTTAGGGTTATAGTTAGACTTAAGGTTAGGGTTAGTGTTTAGGTTCAATTAGGGTTACAACTAGACTTAAAGTTAGGATTAGTGTTTAGGTTCAATTAGGGTTGAATCTCAACAAGATAAGGGTTATGGTTAGGGTTAGGATTCTAAGATAGATCTTTACACTATGATTTGTTTTGAAATAGGGTTAGGTATCTATTAGGGTTAGGGTTAGGAGTTATAAGTCACAATTAGGGCTATATTTGTATTAAGATTAGAGTTCGGAGTTATAAGTTAAGATTAGGGTCAATGTTAGAGTAAGGGTTAGGGTTAGGGTTGGGGATTAATTACTATTAGATTTAGGGTTTAATAAGGGTTAAGATTCAATTAGGGTTAGGTTCAATTGCTGTTTAATCATGGTTAGGGTTCTACGATAAATTTTTGTGTTAGGGTTGGCGTTATAATTCAACTAGGATTAGGGTTAGTGTTACAATTACAAAAAGGGTTAAGATTTAATTAGGGTTTTGATTAGGGTTTCTATTTTTAATAAATTTTCTCACATAAAACTAATCCTAACTAAATATTTTTTTAATAATCCTAACTAAATATTGATGATATAACATTTTTTTATTATAATATTATAAATATACAAAAAATATATTTATATATATTAACTTAACATTTAAATATTAAATTATATATATTATTTTTAAAAATTGAATTACAAATATTTTACTACCATATTATAATATATTAATTATTATAATAATTTAATATAATTTATTTAAGATATTACATGTTGCATCGCGATTGCTACTAGCATATATATATTTAATAATATATATAAAATACGCTGAGAGATATCCTTCTTGAGGCGCCTATTCAACAATTAAAAAATAGGCGCCTTGAAAATGATATCTCTTGGCGTATTTTATATATATTATTAACTAGCGATCGCACCTTGGTGTGCAATGGGTACGCCGAAGAGGCGTGGAAGGTCAATTAAGAAGAAAAATGATTTTTTTCCATGCATTTGTGCAATTATTATTAATATTATTAGTATTATTATTATTTTAAATGTATTTATTGTTATATTTTTAAATAATTAATATATAAAGTTTCATTATGTTACATTATGATTATTATATTATTAATAATTGAGTCAGATATTAGATTAGATTATATTAAAAAAAATTGAATATATTTAAATCATATTATATAATGTAAATATTAAAGTATAGTGTAATATATAGTTCTCTTAAATAATATTATATTTATACTATATCAGTATAAGTGGGGATATTTAACCTCAGAAGTTCATCATGAGAGGCCACAAAAATTATATTGTTTTTCTGTATATTTATTTATTTATTTATTTTTAATAGATGAGTGCTACCAAATAAGGGGGTAGCTCCCGCATTACAATAGTAGTTTTGGGCAGTTTAGTGCCATAAGCAGGACCAGAGAGTAAACACCAAACAGTGCAATGCTTAGGCAAACATAGCCCGATGAACAATTGCCAAACAGTTCCCCAGCCGAACGAGCTTGTTGAGACTATTCTTCCCTACCCAGTAGTGCTCGGAGTCCATGTATCTTGCAAAAGCTGCCAAATCACCATTCCTAACTCCCATTCTGAACACCTCCCAAGCATTGGCCATGAAGTTGAGAAGAGCTTCGTGCTTATTTGCATCCGCCACACTGCTATTACCTTCATCGTCGCTCAGAGTAGCAGGATCAAAGTATACCCTTAGCAGGCTGACCCACCCATCAGGTCGTAGCTCCATGGTAGCATTGGCAACCGCATGAATGAGGATTGGCGGCACAAGTCTGTCGAGCCATGCCACCACCACTTCCCTGGACTCGTTGATGTCCACCAAGATGCTTATCACAACTTTGTACAGCTTCCCATCACACCAGTGCCGGTCTGCAGTCAGGGGAGTGGAGAGCAGATCAACCATAGCGTTCAAGATTCCCTGGTTTTGGACAGCAAAAAGTCTCCTACACTGAACAGGGAGGGCTTCATTTGCACATTGGCAGAGGACCCCGAACAAAAACACCATTCTTATGGCACACTTCCACCCCACGATACATTCATTTGCAGCAAAAAATCCATGGAACTAACAATAAATAGGCGTGGCCAGTTAGCTTGATGAGTCAGGGAAAACAAATATCTAGAGGACACCAAAGAAGCCCAAATCATCCAGGATCTAGGTCCATCAGTAGTTCGCTGCAACACTTCGCTTGCCAAGGGCCATTTGGGCACGAATCTATTCAGTAAGTGGAGCACGACAGCCAAGCGAGTCATTTAAAATGATTTCTTGCAATCCCGGCCATGATACAGACATGGAACCAATGACTACTTTTTCGGCTTGCCTTACACCCAAATTTTCCAGGAGATCAGCAGCGCGATTTGCTTCTCTATACACGTGCGTTATTGTGTAATTTGAGAGCAACCCTAATGATTCCTTTATTAGGCCGATCCAATCAAGCATTTTCCAATTTTGTGATTTCCCTGAAATGATAGCATTCACACATAGCAACGAGTCACCTTCTATCTCAACCTCCGTAATGCCCTTCTCAATACAAATTTGAAGCCCAAGCCATAATGCTTCCATTTCGGCCATATTGTTTGTGCTTGTCCCAAGTTTTTTTGAAGTAGCCCACACACATTCGCCTTGGGGATTATGAATTATGTATCCCGCCCCTGCCATGCCCGGGTTTCCTTTTGCCGCCCCGTCGAAGTTCATTTTCCATTTTAGCCGAGTCGGGAGGGTCCAAAAAATCTCTTTCCTGTTCACTTTTGGTTTATGTGGCTTGCAGAGCGCCGGTATCCTGAGCCCATGCCATTTCTTCATAATTTCCTCATCCCACCTTGAGAACTTTAACTTGGTACCCACATACAACCTGTGGTTTGCAGTTTCTGTGATTGCCAATTGGATTTTCTCAACAAGGCATTCCCGCGTCAATGCAACACCTTTAAAAATACGTCTATTTCTTTCTTTCCAGATATGCCAGACTATCAATGAGGGTGCAAGGCCCCAAATTCCCTTCCAATACCCGAATTTGTACATTACCGGCCAGCTTTCCAGAAAATCCCATAGTTTATAGTGTCTTGCTCCAATAAAATTTAAGTCTGACTGCAATCTATCCCAACAGAAAGCAGCGTACAGGCATGATAAAAGCAGATGGTCAACGTCTTCTCCTGCTTGTTTGCACAATATACACCTGGATGGGCCAAGTATTCCAAGTCTCTTTAGGCGTTCACTGGTTAGGCATCTTCTATGAAGAGCCGTCCATAGGAATGCCCCGGCCTTCAATAGAATCTCCTTTTTCCAGCAAAGTCTTGCCATCCAGGACTTATCTTTGCTTTGCTTTAGTTGTATTTGATACCCTAATTTGGCTGAGTACTCTCCAGAAGATGCCCCACACCAGAAAATTGAATCTTCCCGATCAAAAAGTCTTATTTGTCGGTTTCCGAGCTCCTTACTAATTTCATCCGTCAAAGGTTTAGGGATTTGTAAGGATGAGATTTTAATCCAAGAGTACTTACCGTAATTTGAGCTGTCATCTATACATACATAGTCCGCCACCTTTGTGCCAAAGGTGGATTGAAGATGGTCTATATACTGGTCAAGGTCGAACATTTTTACCAGGCTTTGATGGCCATTCCAAGAATCCAGCCAGAATAACGCTTTTTTCCCATCTCCAATTTGCCAAGATAGGTGTGTAGTTATTAGGTGCCTGCAGCTTGATATAAATTTCCAAGTGGTTGATCCGCCATTTATGTTTCCAGTCGTTAGGATTCTAGCCAGGTCTTCATTGTCAAGATATTTGTTTTGTAAGATCTTGCACCAAGGTTTGTCAGGCCTTTTGTACATTTTCCAAATCAGTTTTGCACCTAGGGCGTTATTTTGCAGCCTTATTTTTCGCAGGCCAGCTCCTCCTTCCTCCTTTGATTTACAGACTGACTCCCAACCGATTAAGGGGATTTTTTTCCCTCCTTTTGAGCCTTCCCATAGGAACATTTTCATAATACCTTCCAAATCTTTTTCTATTTTGGCCAGTGCTTCTAAGCAAGACATTGTGAAAATGGGGACCGTTGCTAGCACCGTTTTGGTCATTGTGATCCTTCCTGCCAGGGTAAGCCAATTGTTTCTCCATGCCAACACCTTGTTTTGACATTTTTCCACTACCTCATTCCAGTGAATGGCTTTACACGAACCTTCAAAAATTTGTACCCCAAGGAACTTTGAAGGTAATTGGCCCATGCTAATTTTCAGAATTGATGCAATCTCTTGCTGTAGCTGATCACTTGTGTTGAAGAAGAAGATGCAAGATTTGTCTCTGTTCATTCTTTTCCTTGAGTTATTTTCATATTCTGCAACCACCTTACTTATACTTCTGGCTTCTTTAATGCTCGCTTCCCCTAAGAGGGATGTGTCATCTGCAAATTGAACATGGGTGATTGGTTTAGTATTAGGGGCGATGCTTATGCCGCACCAATGTCCCTGCATTTTGCAATTTTTAATAGCGCAGCTAAATGACTCTGCCATGATGACAAAGAGGAAGGGTGAGGTGAGAGCGGGTCGCCTTGTCTGAGCCTGTTGGTTGCTTGGAAGAAACCTTGAAGTGATCCGTTTATTGCTATGGAAAATCTCA
>VDFB02161097.1:0-13705 GCA_007258455.2 Sequoia sempervirens | reverse complement strand
AACCCCTTTGGTGTCACTCTCCACCACCTTAACCTATAGGCCCTAATGCTTGTTAGGAACCCCTGGTTCTCCTGGCCAACCCTACTATCATCTCCATTTCCCTAACCAAGCCAATCTTGGTGCTCTCTCTACCATTCTCTCCTTAGCCCTTAATCTTCCTAAAGGCTAGCTAAATCTCCAACCTCCACTAACTTGATGCAGGGGTGTGTGATGTCTCCCATGGCTTCAAGACCATCCCCCTAGGGTTCTTGATCATCCACCAATCTCCAATTCTCCATCGCTCTCACCAAACCCTCTTCTAGGGTTAAAAAGGCTACTAGCCCTTGAGCCCCAATTAGGTCTCCTAACCCGAGAAAAGTGGAAACCACTCCAAAAACCTCTAAATGACCTAGGATCTTTTCTTGGGGTTTGTGTTTCCTATGCCCACACCTTGAAGATTTTTAGGGTTTGGAGCCTGTACTGTTCGTACACTTCCCTAGCCACGAACTTAGCACTTTAGGCTTGTTTTAAGCCAATTTTTGACCTTTTGTTTGAGAGCAGTCAGTTGATTCTTCCTCCATGCGGTCTGTCAGGGCTCCATCCTTCTTTCCAAGCCTCTGCAAGGCCTCCTGCATCCACCACACACCTTGGTTTGCCAGGGGATTGACACCCCTACAACTTTAGTGCTTGTTTTTCACTGTCTTTCCTAGCCGGGCATTGCCAAGCTCGCCTAGGAAGAGACTTTCCTCATGATCACTCAACCCCTGAAGACTCCTAGACCTAATCTATTTACAGGCATGGAGCTTAGCCTCAATCCCCATAGACTATACATCAGGTATAGTGGAAGACAGAGGTCTAAGTCTCCATGGTTGACAGTTTGCCGGTCTGATCAGCAAAGGAAAGAAACAAAACTAACTAAGAACAAAACTAGGAAATGATGAGACAACTTAACTACTGACCACACAAAGCTTGAAAGACAATTACTTCACGTGCCACACACTGCTCAGTGCCTGGAACCCTCCATTAACACACTAATAAGAGCTAAAAACCAAAAAATTACAAGAGTTTCATTATTTTTCCATATGAACAACAAACTCCAGATGATACAAAGTTTTTCCAACCTCTTGACCTGGTCGAGGCACACCTTTTAAAGATTCATAAAGTGGTTACTTTTCCCCTTGGTCGGACATAACCACCACATTAGGCCAAAATTGCACAAATGCAACATTTTGGGCTTTATTTCCAATTCCTAGTGAATCCTAGTGGAAACAAGTTGCTAAACTCATCCATTCTACCATGAGCTACTGATCAACCTTCCTCCTAACATGTTCTAACACCTCTAACTCAAAACTAAATGGTCAACATGACCTTAAAGCATTAAAACCACAAAATTTCATCCTAGGCTCACAAATTTGCCTAGTGCTACCTAATGCTTCCTAGGTGCTCCCCAATTATGTAACGAGGCTTGACGGATAAATGTTTTATGAGATTTATTGGATAGGTTGATGGAAATATGTTATCACAGAGATAGATATAAATATCCCCACACCATTGAGAATTAGGACCAACAATAAGATAAATCATTTCAGATTGTGGTACATTGTAAGCAAGTTATTAAAGAGGTTCTACCAAGAACTCACGGTAGGCAGAATTGCTTGGAATTTCCATAAGTGAACCAACTATTGTCATTGCATTAGCAGCTCTATTGCTATCTCGGGGGATCTATTCAAAAGAAATTGATGTGAAATACGCCTTGAAATCATCCACCATTCTTTTGTAAGGAATCAATTTTTCATCTTTTATTTTATAGTCATCATTAACTTGTCTGATCACTAGCTAAGAGTCACCAAGAACACACAACTCTAGGATCTTCCATTGCACGGCCATACAGAGCCCAAAAAGTAATGCCTCATATTATACAATATTGTTGGTACATGGAAACTATATCTTATAAGCTTTAGGTATACAATCCCCTTGTGGTGTGACAAAGAGAATGCCAGTGCTAGAACCACCTTGTGTGAAGGAGCCATCAAAATATAAAGTCCAAAGATGTGTAGATTCCATGTTGAAGATTTATTCATCAGGAAACTCTGTAATAAGAGGATGATTATCTGTCACAGGAGCATCGACGAGTTGATCTACTATAGCTTGCCCTTTGATTGCTTTTCTTTCTATGTACTCAATATCAAACTCGCTAAGAATCATAACCCATTTAGCCAATCGTCCTATGAGTGTTGCTTTGTTCAAGAAGTACTTAAGAGGATCAATGTTTGTGATGAGCTTTGTTTGGTGTGTAAGCATGTAATGTCACAGCTTCTATGAGGAAAAAACTATGACAAGTCATGCTCTTTCAATAGGACTATAATTGAGCTCATATCCCACTAGAGTACGATTGATGTAATAAATTGCATGTTCCCTTCCTTCAGAGTCATGTTGTGCCAAAAGTGCAACCAATGTTGTGGTAGTTTTGGATATATAAAGGAGTAAAGGCTTGTCATTTGTAGGGGGTACTAATACTAGTGGTTTCATTAGATACTCTTTGATTTTTTGAAAATCTTGTTCACACTTGTCATCCCATTTGAATGGAACATTCTTACATAACAGATGCTGAAATGGTTGACATTTATCTGCAAGTTGTGCTATAAAACAATGGATAGACTGAAGTTTTCCTTGTAATGATCGTGGTTGATTGATATTCTTAGGTGGAGGCATTTCAAGTATAGCCTTTACTTTTGCAGGATCAGCTTCAATTCCTTTAGATGAGACAATGTATCCAATGAGTTTCCTAGAGGTTACCCCAAAGGCACATTTCTTTGGATTCAACCGGACCTTGTATTGTTCTAATCTCGTGAAAAAAATTCCATGATCTCTAGATGTCTAGCTTTGGTGTAGGATTTTCCCAATAAATCATCTACATAGTCTTCCAAAAAGTATACATCATATCATGAAATATAGTGGTCATTGCACGTTGGTATGTGGCTCCAACGTTCTTCAACCTGAAGGGAATGATATTCCAATAGAAGGTTCCCCAAGGACACATGAATGATGCCTTAATTTGATCTTCAGGAGCAATTTTAATCTGATTGTAGCCTGAGAAACCATCCATGATGGATAAAATTTTGTGCCCCACTGTTAAATCCACTATCATGTCAATTTTTGGAAGTGGAAAGTCATCCTTAGGACAAGCTTTGTTTAAATCTCTGAAATCTTTGCAAACTCGGATGCCCCCATCAGGTTTTGAAATTGGTACTAAATTTGAAATCCAATCAGCATAGTCAACAGGTCTTATAAATCCCACATCTAGCAAATTTTTTAATTCAACTTTTACCAATAAAGTGACATGCGAGTGCATTTTTCTCAGCTTTTTCTTAACATGTTTTTCCCTCGGTGGCAAAGAGGAATGATGCATTACTAAGTCTAGATCAAGTCCTAGTATGTCTGCATAGGACCAAGCAAATTTGAATTGTCTTTCCTTGTAAAATTGTATATTCTATATTCTCTCTCCAGGTGTTAATGATTCTACTAGATGAATTACCCTTGGTTTTTCTTCTATGCCCAGATTTGTTGGTACTGTCTTCTCCACCAACATAGATGATTTTTCATGATATAGTGCTACCGGAAGTGTGTCAAGCATTCCATCCTCAAGCACCTCAAAGAGGTTTTCACCCTTGGATACGTCCTTTATTTTTACTTTTTATGGGTCTAATAGCACCGCAAAGTGGTTTTCACTAAGAGACTATTTATATTTTCAATAATTTTGTGACTAAAAGGCTTGGTTGGCATCTTACCTAAAGTAAGCCGCACTATTGAGTTCTATGGTGAAACCTTCTTTATGACCCCCAAGAGGTGTGTCTTCTCGTGCTCCCAGAAATTTTATGATTGCCTCATCATTTTGAAATATATCTAATTGTGGTGGTCCCTTCGGATCCCAATCAATGAGTTCAAGATGAACTAGGGGTAAAGGGTCATGATTTAGGTCAAGATTTTGAATGGATTCAAGAGTACAAATGTTATGGTCGATTTTAGGGATATGGACACTATCATAGTCATAAATTTCAATGAAGTCATCAATGGCACTTTCCTCATTTGTCTATGTAGCATTAGAGGACTCTACTTCCTTACTTGAAGTACATGTGGTACTAAAGGTCTTATCTTTCTGCGTGTCATATCCTAAACTAAGGACTTTTTACGTACGAGTAGGTTGTATTGGTTCCAAGATACCCTATTTCTATAAGCCCAAAGGACTTTTACCATCATATCCCATTTGTTTCATAAGGTCGAATCCTTTGTCATACTATTCAACAGGTACCTTTATCTTTAGTTTTTTAGTTTATTCTTTTTCTGTATCTTCATCTTTGTATAGCCATTTCAGGAGATCAGCGTCTTCTATTTCATTATAAAGGGCTCCCCATTTTTTGAAATTGGTTTACAAATCACTGTAGTATCTATATCTTATGTGGTCTTAGTTATATGTGGTTTGCCATAGGTGTGAGGAGATAAAGGTAGCTTTCCAATGCAAAGAGCATGATTCAAGGTATATTCTCTTACTCCTTGTTCTTTAACTTGTATTTTGATCTCAGCTTCATTGGATTTTGACGTGGAAGCTTTTAAGGACTCGGGATCAACATATGATTGAGAAGGAAGTGCCTCATGGTTTCTTGGGTTTGTGATTTCAATTTTAGGACTTAGATTATGACAATACATGAATGGGTTAGGATCCCCTTGTATTGTAATTTTGACACCATTGTGTGGGAATTTAATGCACTGATGGTATGTAGAAGGTACCGCTTGCATTGCATGAATCCAAGGTCTTCCAAGGAAGATATTATAGGTCAGAGGGAGATCAAGAACTTGGAAAACCACATCATTTACCACAGGCCCAACCTTGATTGGTAGAGTAACTGATCCTTTAGACAAGCATTCATCTTCATCATATGCCTTTATGGTAATCTTTTTCTTTGGATCAAATGCATTTTCATATTTCTGAGTACAAATATTAAGGCATGCTCCTCCATCTATCAAAACTCACTTGATCTTGACATTATGGACAAGGACTTCAATGTGTAAAGTTGTGTTATGTGGTTTTCAAATGGATGAATCATCATTCTTAGTAAAAGTGAGAGTGTGAGGAGAGGTGATGTGTCCCACCATAGCTTGGAATTGATCTACATGTAGGTTTGTAGGCACTGTAGCACTAGCAAGCGCCTTATCTAGGATAGCTTTATGCTCAGGAGATAGGCATGGCAGCTCAAGTATAGAAATTTTTGTGGGTGTTTTACCTAAATGCTCTATGAGGTTGTATCATGAATTTCATGCAACGGGTTTTGAATTAGGTCCCCTAAGGGTAACTGTGCCTCTGCAGGTAGTAACATTGCAATCAAGTTCTTTTCCTTTTATAATGAAAGTGTTTATATGATTATCAACCTCACTAATGTTATTTATGATATAGTCATACTTAGCGATAGTATAGTTAACACCATCACCAGATTTAGGGATCTTTCCTTTATCATTTTCATGCTTAGGGAAAGGGTTCTTAAACATCTCGCGATCAGAGTTACCAAAAGGAGTGTGTCTATCAACTTCTATCTTACTATCATCAATAAGGTCTTGTATTAGATGTCGAAGTTTATTGCAACTATTAGTCTTATGTCCTTTGTGTCTATGATATTCACAAAAGTGATCCTCATTCCACCATGGGGGCTTGACTTGTAGATTATATTCTTTCATCTCAGGTAGCATTATAAGATTATTTTCAAGTAGTTCTTTTAATTTGGATTAAAGTGATTGTCCCAATGGTGTAAAATTTTGTTTGGGGAAGCTTCTTTGTTTTTCTTTTCCTTTATATGAAGATGAACCTTTAAGGTTGTAGATAGGTGATGATGTTTTAGTTTTTTTCGCATCAACAACTCTGGCATTGACTACATTCTTGTTCTTTACCCAAAAAGGTGTCTTGTTGCTCGAACCTGATTTTTGATCTTTGTCATTATTAAGTTTAATAGTTCCATCATCAATGAGAGTCTATTCAATTCGAGATCCTATTTATATAGCTTCATCAAAGGAATCCAAGCATTTGAGGTGAAGTTCCCTTCCAATTTCCTTGTTCAAATTTTGACAAAAGAGATCAACCAATTCTTTGTTTGGAATGTCATAAGGTAATTGTTTTGTTAAATGTCTCCATCTTTGCAAAAATGACACAAAAGATTCTCATTGTTTTTGTTTGGTTTTAAAAAGGTTTTTCATGGTCAATGTTGAAACTATAATTGGAGACAAATTTATCAACTAGTTCTTGAAAATATTTGATGGTCGGGGGTAATCATGAAAATCATTCTATAGCTTCTCCTCCTAGACTGTGAGGGAATAATCTCATAAGGTATGTAAACTCATCAACTACAAATTCAAAGGTAGCAACACAAAATTCTCTTAAGTCGTCTTTAGGATTTCCTTTTCCCTTATATTTATCAGGTTTTGGTATGTCCCAGTGACTAGGAAAAGGTGGCATTAGTATGCTTGGATCAAAAGGATAAGGACATATATCTTCAATGGAGAACTTGTGGGATGATGTTTTACTGTTATTGAGAGTATCCAATTCTTGTCTCAGTGCTCTAAGCTCATCCAAAATAGGATTGTTTGTAGGTGCAATTTTTTACGTCTTTGAAGATTTCTTGTAACCAGGTTGTAAATAAAAGGGTCTGTGATCTTTGATTCTATCCTCATTATTTGTTTTTGCATGCTTAGGTTCACTAAATTCATGGTTTTCATTCATCATAAGGATATGTCAAAATCAAGAGATAGTTTGATTCCATCATCAATAAGAGCCTTGAAGTATTGTTGTGAATTACGTTTGACTACCTCTATAAGCAGTTTAGTGAATCTATGATCATTAAGTGATTCATTTATATGGTATTGGGTTATTTCTTCATTATCAATTTCATCTGTTTCAAGAGTTACAACACTAATTTGATCTTGTCCATCAAATTTCTTTCCCCAAGGGTTCCCTTCTTGAAACATTTTTACTCTTGTTCTAGGGGTAATAGGTGATTGTTCTGATCTTCATCCTAGGACTAGATAGTGTATGAGACCTAAGATTGGGATGCAATGCAAATGGATATGATCCTAAGATGAGATATGAGAATGGTATGGTATGATATGACAAGCTTGATATAATAGGAATGCAAGAGCTCAAAGGAAACTCTAGGTTTGAAGTTGGTTATGATGCAAGGCTTTACTTGTGCTATTATGATGGATAGACACAAGGACAAATGATCAAGAGAGGGTATGTAGGAGATGATGATTTCCCTACTCAAGGATGATAAACCTCAAGTGATACGAGTGATTAATAGCCAAAGGTTTGATTTCAAGACCTATGAAGAGTAACCTAAGTACAAGCTAAAGGTTTATTTGACCAATGCAAGAGCAAAGGATATGCAAGGACTAGGCGGAATGCAAGGATTGAAGACTAGTTAGGAAAAATGCAAGGATTGAAAGATCAGAACTGAAGGATGATGGCCCCAAGAGATTTAAGTGATAGGTTCGTTTTGGATGTTTTTTCTATTTGACTTTTTTGGGGTTTATAGGGTTGAGATGTTGCAAATTACTAAGTGTGATGTTTGGTTGAATTTTTTTTTTAACACACACATGCAAGACACAGTAGACATAATTTTTTTGAGTTTGATCTTGATGTGAAATGGAAAAAACTTTGAAAACACTTTGTACAACCCTAGGTTGGCAAGGAAACCACTGGTTGATATCCCCACTTGTATTGCTCCAACCACTTAAACAAGGCAGACAACTAGATACTTGGTGGAACTGGCTCCCCTTAAACAGAACTCACTTCTCAAGCATGCCAAGTCTCATTCCCTAAAGAGGAATTTATGTCTCTACACATGAATAGTGAAAATGTGGGGCAGCTTCAGAGGTCTGACCTCCTGCGATCAGCGAGCGTATAAAGGTTTTTGGCCACTAAACAATTGGTTCTTAGTAAGGGCTTTCATTCAAGGT
Organism: Sequoia sempervirens; assembly: GCA_007258455.2. Classification (NCBI taxonomy): domain Eukaryota; kingdom Viridiplantae; phylum Streptophyta; class Pinopsida; order Cupressales; family Cupressaceae; genus Sequoia; species Sequoia sempervirens. The sequence continues at coordinate 5,728 of VDFB02161097.1, read as the reverse complement.
GGCCATACATGCGGCAAGATTAGCTCAAGATTATTTCAATCAAGAGGCCTCTCAGTCCCTTCCTAAGAAATTATTTTGACATAGCTCATGGGGCTACTAGGGGTGGCACTTTTCAGTATGACACATTTGCACCTATTGCTTATGACTTTCGTCACAAACACATTTTTTATATAGCGGTTTGAAAGAGCTTGGATTTATCTTATTACCGTATGTGTCATTCACACCTTTCAAAGTGGGGTGGTAAGCCCTCTAAAGGTATACAAAAGCAAGGAAGTACATTTTTTTTATCTCCTAGATTGCACGAAGCACAAGGAGAGAGCATACACAATGTCGTTGCCTCACACTCACATGGGGTTCATTTTAATTCCAAATCCAAATGTGTGGGTGGTTATACAAAATGTTGAAAATGAATGCTTTTTATTCTCAAGATCGTCAAGTGGTGTGAGAGAAGAGCATACACATTCAATGACAAAAATGCAAACCACAAGACATGGAAAACACTTGTTAATTTTAACCCTTGCTTATGATGAGACAAACACTTGAGTTCATTTTTAGACCAACGAATTCAAATGTGATCTAATCTATAAAAAGAAGACACAATGTTTCAAGATTAGATTCTCTGACAATCGAACCTGCAACACATTGATTAGTAGTTTTAGTCATTGTTCTTTGACAAACGAGAGTTTATGTTTTTTGATTTTTCAAGTCTCTAACATGCGAACCTACAAAAATCTAAAGATTAGCCACAAAACTAAAATTAAACTAGAAAGAAAAAAATGACATTAATCTACTTAACAAAAAAAAAAATTAATCCAAACTTAACTAAATTAATCAAAATTTAATCTAAACTTAACTAAATTAATCAAAAATTAATCTAAATTAATCAAAACTAGAATTATTAAAATTTAGCAAAATTTATTAAATCTAAAGTAAACAAAAATCAAATCTAAATTAAATTAAATCTAAATTAAAACTCTAAATTAGAAAAATCTAAACTAAATTAAAACTCTAAATTAGAAAAAATTACACTAAATTAAATCTAAATTAGAACTTTAAATTAGAAAAATCTACACTAAATTAAATCTAAATTAAACTAAACTAAATTCTAAAGTAAATTAAATCTAAATTAGATTTAATCTAAATTAAATTTAAACTGAATTAAAAAATCTAAACTAAATTAGAAAAATCTGAACTTATATCTAAAAATATATAAATTTGAACCTTAATTTAAATTTAAAGCTAAACTTAATTTTAAGTTAGCTTTGGAGGTTTCAACCAATGACAATCCAAGGAAGCATAGTGCATAACTTAATCAAGACTAAAAATATTCTTAAATGAATCTAAACTAGAAATTAAATTAATCTAAAAATTTAGGATTATTGGCGTGATGTCAAGCATTTCAAATTATATTCCTCTAAATTAACCTAAACTAATCTAAACAAAAATAATTGCTAAAATAAACTATAACTTAATCAAGACTAAAAATATTCTAAATTAATCTAAACTGAAAATTAAATTAATCTAAAAAATTTAGGATCATTGACAAATGTTGTAAGCATTTCAAACAGTATGTAGGCACTACTAAACCACGAATTCTCGCAAGTGGGAATTACTTTATTTAGAAATTGATAATTATGAATTTAGGAAGGTCATAGTTATTGAGAAAAATTTGGGGAGCTTTAGAACCATTATCTTCCTACACCAACCGTGAAAAGGGTATTCCACCTGCAGAGCAGACAAAAGTGTAAACCATGCTACTAATTCTCAAAGGTTCACAAAATGAAAGCAAATGAGAAAATCATTTGTAGATTGCAAAGTCGTATGAAAATAGTTCCACTCGATCAAAGGCTCTCATTAAACCTTCTGCCAAATATTCTGTATGATTGCAGTAAGGAGAGGGATGAAATGAGGAAAAGATAAAGAGAACCGGAGGAACATATACATCTATTCCCGGTAATACATAGGTGGAATGCATAATGGAGCTTATGTGCTACAAGAATAAAAAGAACACTATAGGTTATGATTGTCATTTTCTATCTCGGCTAAAAAGAAAGAGATAAAATAGTGTCTAACCAGGAAGAAGCCGACAAAAAAAATAATACTTCCCAATCAATTTTCTGTCACTGCTATTAGAAAACCATCACACAATGTATTCTCTCTTTATCAAAGAACCTACGTGGCAAAAATAAGAAATCCTTAGACATGAAGATATGCAAATAGCTAAGAATAATGACATTATTTAGATGTATTTAAATAACTCGGGTATGATCTCCTATATCCATTGAGATGAAGAATCAAGCTATTTCACACAAAACTTATTGCAATGAGCATGATAATAGGAAAATGCAATTGACAAGGCAATTAAGATTCAGATTTCCAACATCTTCAATGAAGTTACCTATAAGAAACAAAACACACACATGCAAAAAAGATATTAAATCTAAACACACATGCATGCTAACAGGGATTTATCAATTGTCTTCCTACAATCAAAATCTTGTGTTGAGAAATAGGTGCTCTTAGAAGAATGAACAAGAGGTTATGATTGATGGATGTGAGAGATATTCAAATGAAGCCAAAATGAGAAAGATTCAAAATACTAATGATGAATGCAAATATCCTATGAGAAAATAGATATCAAAAAGAGTGCAAACAACAAGTGCTAAAAGTGGATGCAAAGATAACAAAAAAATGCAAAGATCATGGATGGGTCAAAGATGAGAGGGGGCTATGTTTAAATAGCCATCCTTAGGGTGAACCCAGATTATCGAACGAATGTGGGATAAAAGATCGACTTGGAAAAGTATATCCCACATGCATGAGATGAGTGGAATAGAAGAAGTGCAATAGGATAAATAGGTGATAAAGCGGGTGTGGAAGAGGTTAGAAGAAAGATTTAATGGAGAATATTAAAATGGTTATATAATATTATTAAATGGATTAAATATATGAAAATTATGGTTAAAAGAAGGAAATTGATATTATGACATAATGAAGAATAATAATATAATAATATTTAGATCCATTTAATGATTGAAAAAATTTGAATAAGAGTACGATTTTAATGAAAAAATTTATGTGTCTACATGTGCAAATATTATAAAATTGGTTGATGTGGATTTTATTTGCTAGGCCTTATTATTAGTCACCATTATTAAATTGGTATGTTTAATATAGTGAAAAGGATTATTTGGGAGAACCTAATATGGTTGTTCATTTGAATCTATAGTAGTAGTTTATAGTGCATGAGAATTTTTGTTCACTTTTAGTAGAGTGTTGGTAATGATATTGTTCATGATTCCATGTATAACTCATGTGTAGTGAACCATTGATAATATTTGATTAGAAGATGGATGGAATTTTTCAATGGTTATTGGTGTCATAAGAAGCTCTTGGATTTTACCTTAAGATTGTAGTAAGAGTTTAATGAAATCTTTGGTTCTATTAACAAAGGACATGTGGTGATTATGTTTTCTTGGTTTGGAGATTGTAGTTTGAATTTACCTTTTTGGAGCTCATGGTGTTGAATTATTTTATCATGTTGTGGCCATGGAGGATCTTTAGTTAGGAAATGGTTATCATAATACCTAGAGAGATTGGACACATGGGTGATGTGAATTCATCATTTGATGATGAATGTTTATTTTCATGTGATTGGAGATGTTTCTTGGTTTAGATTATGGTTGTTATTATGTCATGATGTACTCTTGGTTCTAGATTAGAGTTTTGGCATGACATAGGTTATCTTGAGACCCTGATATGTTCATTCAGAGCATATGATCTTCTTTTGAGGAGTTGTTAGACCATGATTTCATGTTTGGGTTCTTGATTCCATGGTTGAAAATTTGGCAGTGGTCTTGCTTGGTTCTATTTGGTTTTGAGTATAGTCATTTTCTTAGACATTCATGATTTTACAAGGTTGCATTTGAATTTGGAAAAATTGATTGTGAATGCTTATGAATACTAGAGAGACTTGGGCGAGGCTAAGATATCTATTTTTGTTTGGGATTGTATGTTGATATGGTTACTCTTTGCTGAGGATTTCAAAAAAAATATCGAGTAGCTTACACTTGGTTATGGATGTGAATTCATTATGGACCTAAAGAGAGCATTTCCCTTTAATGTAAGCTTTCATTTCTTGGTACTGTGTGCACAAGAAAATATTTTATTCCACTCTTGGTTTACTCTTTTCTTTCCTGAACATTGGATACAGTCTTTATTGTCTTGTCTTCTCATATGCGTTAGTCTTGAATAAAGAAGTTTTGAGGATTTTTTAAGAAGAAGATGCATTGTTATATGGATTCCATTGTTATCCTTGTTTTGGTCTTGAGGCATGGATCTAGTTATGAGTATTTCTTAAGAAGAAGATGCATGGTTATATGGATTTCCACTATTCTACTTGTTTTAGTATTGAGCTATGGATCTAGTTATGAGGACTTATTTTGAGAGGTACATGAAAAAGTGTGTGGCTTTGGGAATATTCCCTTTATTGTGGAATGATTGGTTTGTTTTATCTACCTTTGGTATGAGAGGTTTATATCTATTTATTCCATGTTTTCATTTGATTTTAGTGTTAAATGTTGACATCCTTTTAGTATGGGAATAGTGAAGGAGATATTACTTTACACAACTTGGTATATGTTAGTGTGGAGCAAGGATATGGTTTGATTTGTAGGTTCTCTCTTTGGTCTTTTTCTTCTTATATTTTTTTATTCACATGGTTGAGTGTGAAGAACATGGCAGAGCTATAGATACTAGTGGTGAGAAAGGTATTGCAACATATTTGGTTGCAATATTTACATATCATTGTAGGTTTCCTTGACACTATGCAATAGAGGAGTTAGCCACATCCTCTATGTGAATTAATATAGGTAGACTTGGTATGCCTTGATCTATTTTGAGATTTGACATTACTTGTGCAGTGGGAGTTTGCTGATATATGTCAAGTTATTCTCTTTGATATCTTGATTTTTATTACTAATGTGTTGATGAGTTAGCATGTTTAATTGGATCAGGATCTACGCGTTATGTAGTTTTGTGGGCTGATTTTCCATTTAATTATAATCAAATGACTCGAATATGGATTCCTCTATCCATGAGATTATTTCAGTGTTAATGTAAAAAAATTTAGTTGACCTTGTCTATGGTCATTTGTAACAATTGTATGTTACATTGATATAAGAGAACAGATATACAAATACATGATTACAATTTTTTGGTCGATATGTTGATGGCATGAAGTTTTATCTATGATTTGTATGCCTTGGTTTGAGGTATGATTAGCTTAGATGAGTATTAATTTTTTGTGGTTGATACTCTAGTTGGTATGATTAAGACATGTACTTAGAGCCTTTGTTATCATTTGAATTTGATTCCTATGTTCATATAAGGATTGATGTAGGTTTTAGTCATAATTGGTATTGATGTACGAGCATCTGAGTGCATGAGAAACCCTGCACAACCAAAAAGATTTTAAATTTTAATGCTTGTGTTTTGTTTTGATTTTTTTGTTGTAGGCACAAATTATTGAAATCCTTAGCTCCTCCAACATAGTAGAATTTGGTAACGAGTTGTGGGAAAATAAATTTGATTAATTTATTACTTTTCAAATTGTTTTAAAATTGTTGAAAGATGTTGATTTTCCAAAAATGAAAATCCCACACCCAAGCTTGGAGTGGGAATTTAATATGCTCTGTAACACCACTTTGAAATTTGGAATTTGCATTTT
>VDFB02161095.1:0-21208 GCA_007258455.2 Sequoia sempervirens | reverse complement strand
AGAGAATTAGTAGCTTTTAGATATTTATACTGCACTTCATGGATCAGTTTCCATTGTTCCATATTGTAGTTGATGATATTTTATATTGTATTCAATGAAATTGTGAATCATTGCACTTCATGATATTTTAATTTATATTGCACTTCATGAATCATATTCCAAATTCAAACTGTAGTTGATGATAGTTTATGTTGTATTTCATGAAATAGTGATATTTTATATTCTACATTAGTCTGTACATAGCATTTAATGAGGTGTTAGATGACAACACCTTTGAAAGGTTAAGGCAAGATAAGTCCTTAATGTCGTGTGGCCATAGAAACTTGGAACCTTAGAACCAAAGTTTAAAGTTTCAAAGTTTTCCAAACCTTTGACCCATCAACTAGAAAGATGACCAAGAAAGACTTGCAAGTTTGCAACTCAACAAAGTGAACCATCAACCAAGTTGGGGAATCAGGAAGTTATAAAAATTTAGAGCTCCACGACAAGGTTATAAAACTCTGAGGACTAGCGACTAAGGTTAGGAAAAGCACCAAAACCATGACTTTTAGTGATAGTAACCACATCAATGAAACTAACTAAAAATACATCATTCCAATTCCAATAATAGATAATCCATGACATGAATTCATATAAATGTTTAGTGGATATGCTAAGTAGTCATGGAGATTGAGTATTGATGTGTGAATTGTAATGCAATTTCACTAAGATTATGGATGCATGTAATTAAAATAACCTTTATATGTCATATTTTACCAGGTTAAAGTAAAACCCTGAGCATGTGCTCACGACTACCTCAACTCAATGCTTATTAGATTAATAACATATTACACATTATTAGTAGCATATAAAACAATGAACATCAACAATCGTTTATAGTGTATCTAGAAGTTGAAATCACTACTAGACTTTTTCTTCAAATGATATAATAAATAATACAGACAATTGAACATCAACACATTACTGAAGTCTGAATTTGAGCTTTTAAATTGATTATCACATGAAGGAATACATAGAGGCATTGGCAATGCAAAATCTTGCTCAAAGACAACTTTGCACAGAGCTAAGTTGGAACTTGGAAACTCATATTATCAAAAATTAAATCGCTGCATCACCTTTTCTAGCAATTTCCACTCTCCAGGTGTTGGAATTGTCATTTGCTCTAATTGATGTTGTTTGACTTGAAATTTGTTAACAATTCATGATTCAAATTGGAACCTGTCTTGGATTCTTCAGTCAATTTTGTATTCAGGGTTAGCAATGGTTTGATGGAATCCAAATAGGTCACCACATCTCAGTTATGAGGAAACTGGTCCAAATCAATTATCTTCCTTGTGTCCTCCATCTTCTTTATGAAATCATTCTTTCCAATGAATCGCTCATTTGTGTCAAAAGCCTTTGGTAAACCAAGCTCTATGAAGTTCCTTAACTTTTCATCCACCTTCTTCATCTTGTCTGCAGACAAATGCAAATATTTCTCTGTTTCATGCATTCTCAAAGACTTTTCAATGATAGATGACAACGTCATTGATGTAGCAAGCCGATTAGTAATCCCTTTTCATTTCAAAAAATTATCACTGGCTTTGTAGACTGTTTGTTGAATTTGATTTGTTGATTTCTCTAATGCCAACATATTTTTGGTCTCCATCAAATATTTGTTGAGCTTATTATGATGTTGTTTGATAGCATCAATCAATTAACACATGTCACACAAATGATCAATCCCTTGCATTATTTCATCCCAAATATTTTGTTTCAAATGCCTCATTGTTTCTCTACAAAATGCAGATGGGTGTGTGCAAGAAGTTGAGTCCACTTTTTGGCCAAAAAGTGGAAGTGTTTTCCCTGATTTTCAGAATTTGACACATTTTTGACCTTAAAAATTTAAAGCACTTAGAGATGCACTGGAAAAAGTCACCGGACGTTAAAAATGTAGTACTTGGAGTCTAATTTCCAAATATGTAATTTATTTAAATACCCAAATTGTACAAATTGAGTTTCAATAGGCATTTCTAAAACCACTATTTAAAAGTCACTTTTTTTACCATACCATGCACGTGTACGACATCCATATTTTGACATAAATTATCATATTTTTCTAAATCCTTTTGGGAAAAGATTTGTGACTCACTAAAGCTTGCTTTTAATATTTTTTTATAATTTTTTATTGAATATTTTTTTTATTAAATATTTATTAGGCATATATGTCATTTTGAAAAATCGTCGTGTACTTTATGCATATGATGACCTTAAACTTAATATTTTTGATTTTTTTAAATTGAAAAAATTGTTTGAAGTTTGTTCTCGTGCAATTTGTTTGTCAAAATGTTAAGGTTGATCAAAAAAGTTATTCAAATACTAAAAACCCGATAATTCAAGTCGATGACTATTTCATTAGAAATTAATTGAAAAATAGAAAAATTAATCAAATTATTAAAAAAAATTATATATTTGAATTGCATTCATCTCATCTATATAATGGTTTTAGTTTCCATAAAAAATTTCCGTAGTAAATAGGTCTTCGTGACATGTCCAAAGTCACTACTTTCCTCGCGGACATCAACAGATCCTTCAAGTCAAGAACTCAAACCAGTCCAAAGCTTAGGTTCGGTCCCCAAGCCTTTTTCCGAACCACGTAAAACAAGCCAAACCAGCCCAAAAATTCATAATTTAAAAAACAGGATTCTGTTTTAAAATGGGATCCCATTTCATAAAAAAAACAGGATCTTGTTTCATAAAAAATAAATATTTTTTATGGTTCTATGAAATGGGATCCCGTTCTGTACAATGAGATCCTGTTTTGAAAATTACCAAAAATGGAAAGTTTCCAAAAATGTAGAGTTTTCAAAACAGGATCTCATTTTTAAAACTTTTCAAAAATAGAAAATTTTCAAAAATTGGAAGTTTCCAAAAATGGAAATTTTTCTAATCAAAGATCCTGCTTTGAAAAATTTCTGAAAATGGAAATTTTCAAAAATTGGAAGTTTCTAAATGGAAAATTTTCAAAACAGGATCTTGTTTGAAAAATTTCTGAAAAAATGGATTTTTTCAAAAATTGAAGTTTCTAAAATGGAAAGTTTTCAAAATGAGATCCCCGCTTTGAAAATCCTTTCCAAAATGGAAATTTTAAAAAAAATTGGATCCCATTTTTTAAATTTAAGCTCGGGATCTCGAAGGTTTAGGGATCCCGTTTTGATCCTGCTTTTTAAAAACGGGATCCCATTTTTTGCAAGCCGATTTCATTTTTTTGCCTAAGGCAAAAACCTCCACGTTTTTGGACTCATCTTCTTGCATTTACCCAGATAACTTATTTTGACAAGACTTAATTTCATTTTTTGCTTCCATTAGCTCTACCTCCAATCTTTCATTTATTTTTCTCCCCTTCTCCAATTTTTGTTCCCACTGTGCATTTCCATTTGCAATGCTTAGTCTTAATTTTTCTGAAGTGGATTTTTCCTCATCATATTTTGTGTTGCTCTCATCTAGCCTTTGCTTCAGTTCATTCACTACATTCTCATTTTTCTTATCCTATTTGCTTGTTAATTTAGAGGTATATTTTTTAATTCTTTTTTCTAATTCATTGCTCTTGTTATATGCTACTTTCCTCTTTGCTTTCTCATTTGTTAGGTCTTCTTGTAACTTTTCAATTTGAGTCTGCAACCTTTTTTTCTCTCTATATTTATTTAGCAATGATGTGTACACCAATTCATTGTTCTTCTTTGATACATTAATTTTGTCAGTATTTTTGAGTCCAAAAAAATCCAATTGAAATTTGTCCACCTCAAATTTAGATGGAGCCATTTGATTTGTTGGTTTGTTTTGAACTGCGGGAACAAGAATTGTGTACTCCATGATTTCTTTACTTGTGTCAAATTTGGGTAATACCATGGTTTTTGTAGGCTATGAAGTTAGAGCAGACACACTATCCATCAGTTGCTTCTTTTCTTTATTTATTCAATTCTAATTTCTTTTTAAACCCTTCAATGTAATCAAAACCTGGGGATGTAAGAACAATGGAATGCTTGAATGGCGAAGGAATAGGAGTACTTGTAGTTGCTAATGATGTCACAGCCAAACTAACTAGCATTGGGGGAGTGCCTGGAAATAACTCCTTTGTGGTGGATCCACTGGTAGTGTGACATGAATTTGGACCTATTAAAATGCTTTACCTCTTTTGTATGCCTTGATCACCTAGTGTTTCTGTGGTATATTGTGTTGTTTTCTTCTTGTGTGTAATTTTTTGTTGTAGCACATGTTGACCACTACTAGTACTACTACCCATAACATCGCCACCATAGGCAGTGCCATTTGCACTATGCCCTCCACCATGGGCATGTCCTAGTTGTGATTGTGTCTGACCATGAGGATGAGGATTTGAAGCTCTAACAAATTGAATTATTTTGACTCTACTTGTTTTCCCTTGGTCTACTTTATTAGCTCCAAGGCCATATTTATCAACTAGTTTTCTATGTTGTACATCTATTATTGTAGGAATTCCTTGTCCTTGGGACCCCAAACCACCACCTTCATAACCCATTTTGTATCTATGGCTACTCTTTTAGTAAATGCTTCTTTTGTGGCCTCACTTAAGCCAAGTTTGAAATTGACATGGATTTCTTCTTCCCTATCATCATCACTTTGTTCATCTTCTTGTTCATTTGGATGCTCTATATTCCATAATTTTCTAAACTCAAGATCTTCTTTGTTATCTACATACTCTGCAAGAGCTCTTGGATCACCTAGCTCCTTCCTCATAGACCAAAAGGCAATAATTTTTTATTGTGACCGATTTTTTTTGTAACTTCCTTCTCTAGAGAATTTGGAATTTTTACTCTACTAGATGGTTTATGACTTTTTTCATAAAAATTGTTGTACCTCCTAATTGTCTTTTGATGCAATGCCATAATTTCTACTAACAAATTTTCAAAAGAAATACCATTCTCAACAACACTTTTCTCCATTGCTACTTTGATCTCATCCCAAGAATCCTTGTTTCTCAAGTTTTCAAGCAAGGGTTTACTTTGATGTTGAGCTCTACTTCCAACATTCTTATTGAGCACAATCATTGATTTAATGGTGTCACATGGATCATATTGCCAGTGACAAATAGCATCAAAATCAAAAAAATTCAAAAGATCATGTGCCACACTAAATTCTTTTCTCTCAAATGTCATCCCTCCACATGAAAATAGTAAAGAAGGAAATAAGGTCTTCTTCCCCTGACTGCTAGAGTGTCTTTCATCAGTACTCTACATCTACCTTACATATTTCAAAGAAAAAATGCTTTCTGTCGCATGTATTGGAAGTTTGTATCCAGTTGTACTTTTGATCCATAAAATCTTAGCACAATATATTCTTCCATTAAGTACCAATCAGCCAATTGTATTTCTTTTCCTAGTTGAATGCGGTTTCTAGATGATATAGGCAATCTAGGCATTAGAGTATTTGTAAATGCTTGATGCAATGGAGCCAAAAAGTAGTCTACAAAATGACTATAGTTCCTTCGAGAATCATGCAACCTTATAACAATGGTCCATTCATATACTAGAGCCATTTTCTTTTGCCCAGGATTACTATTACCATAGGGTTGAATCTGAAGCTTGTTGTTTTGAAACATTCCTCTAAATTTGAATAGAAAAAGATAGCACAAGTAGGTTGTAAACCTAAATGTCTTGGTGGAACCTCCTTTAATCATTAAAAAAAAATTATGCATTGATTCTACAATGTGCTCAATAAAATTATATTTGGCATGTGGAACACCATAATGGATATTATACACCATTTCAAGGAGGCATGCACCCACTTCCAAATTGCTATCTAGTCTGAGGAAAAATGCTAGCATGGAAATAGTATCTTGAACTCATGGTTTAAAATATCCAAATCATAAGGAGGCTTATGATCACCTTTCAATTTTTTTCTATCCTAAACTATTCTATTTAAGAAAGAATTTTTCTCCATTTCATCCACTGCTTCATAATCACTAGCAAGATTTTCTAGGTCAATGTGGACATTTCCAAATTCTTCAGTTGTAAACCCAAAGGCCAACACTTTTCCAAGTTCTTCTGCATTAATGGATAACAATTCTTATTTACTATATTAACAATTACTCTTTTGTTATCATCATAATTTAGGGCATAGACCATGATAAATTCTGGGCAAGGGAAAACATCATGCGCCCTAATCCAATTACCCACAATGCACTGATACTATTAACTTGCAATTGCATTTTCTTTGTAGCCTTATTCTCAGATGAAAATATAAGTTCTGAGGTACACCTACCATAGGTTTCAGGATCATAAATATCATGGTATTCATCAGTGAAATATGGGGTTTTAAGCAATTTTGCATAATGTATTTTTTTATCTAACATTGCTCTAGTGGTACCGGTGGTAGACATGTTGATACAATCAACAATATGGAATTTGTGGATTCCATATTAGTCCTTAATTTTTATTAATTTTGAAGCCTCTTAACCCTAAACCTAAACTTCAAAGTTTTACAAAATAAGATTTTAAGAAACGTCAAGTGATAAAATATAGCCACAAAAATTCTTTAAATTACCCTGATTTTGAATTTTGATTCTTGAAGTTGAAACTGGGTTGAAACTTGAAACTAGGTTACTGGAATGGCTTTGTTGGAAGTGGAACTGTGGAACATAGAACAAGGTGGTGCACTATAATGAGCAAACTAAATGACACTGAAATGTCTACTCATTACTTATGGACTACACAGTACACAATTAGGTAGTACAATGTACATGGCTGACAACATTTAAAACAAGCCATTAATGATTTAATCTTGCATTGAGAAAAAATTCTAAACTATTGATCATTGTTAATCTAATAGTTATAGGGTGATTCCAGAGGTGTAAGTTCACAAGCATAGTGCTCTATGCATTTCATTTCGGAATGCAACTACAACCATACATCAAATGTTCATCAAACGGTTGAATAATTTATGATATATGAATAATAAACATAAAACATGTGTTTTAAATTTGCTTTAATTTATTTTGTTGTTGTATTGAACAAAGAAAAAGAATTACAAGAATAGAGCTACTAGTAGTAGCTTAAAATCAAACTAGCTAAACTTAACAAAACCAGATATACAACATGTGTTTTAAATTTGCTTTAAACTTTAATGTGCTAGGATTGACATCAAGACCAAGGGGCCATAAACTTAACATTGCAAATGCCTTAATAAAATGAATTACAACCATTAATAGCACTTAACTTGCAAAGGACTTAATAAAATGAATTACAATGTCACATTAATAGCACAACTGGATTTAGTTTATTACAACTTGTGCATGTGTCGAATGTGGAGAGTATTCTAATGTCAACATAAACCTTAATGAGACAATTTACATTGAAAGTTTGAATCAAGTAAAACTACTCTATTTCTTAATACAATCAAATCTTTCAAATACGTATCATTGTCCTCTATTTCTAGGAATTTATTAAACTGTTTGGCGCTCAGATTTCTATGGGCACAAAGGTTGTTAAAATGACTACCTAGAAAATGAGATTTGATGCTTAATATGCAAGCTAAGATGATTTCTATGTGAAAATGTGTGGTGGAATGATTAATGGTATGCTTCTAAATGAAACAAAATGATGGAAAGGATAATGGATGCAAAGATAAATGAAGGAAGATGTTGATGATGAATGAACAAGTGGAGATGAGTGAGATGATATGAAACTAAAATGAACTATTCATGATTATGCATATGCTCAAATGCAAACATAAAATAAACTAACCTAAAATGTAACTATGGTGCAATGGGGGTGATAAAATGTAACTATGAAGCACATAAGTAATCTAAAATGAGAATGCAAAGTAACACATGATATGAAAACTAAGTATAAGACTCCATGAAAGCTCCAAGCTCCTACAAAAAACCTGCATGGTAACAATACTCAAAGTGTGGACAAAAAATGGCATTATAACACTATTCCAATTTGTATCTCAAAATAGAATTATAACATTACTCAAAAGGTGGATGATAAATGCTAAGGCAAGAGGGTGTATTTATAGGGTTTCTCAAGCATTTTGTGAGGTGGCACCCATCAATGGTCTAGATTCGAAGGAGAAATGATATATGGTGGAGATGAAAGGAATCAGAATGTTGTCCCCTTGACCAAGGACAACATGCCATGTGTGTGGAGAAAATCCCTTCACCAATTGGAAACATGCCAAATGTATGGGATTCTCAAGTGTGTGAAACAAAGACCCATGTGCTCCAAATTTGTTGGAAGTGTGGGGGAATAAAGTCATATGCCTTTTCTCATTGGTGGAAATGTGTGTGAGGATAATTCTAATTAATAATTAGGCTTATTTATTTTCATGTGACCTTTATGAGGTGGCACAAAAAAAGTTGTAGAAATGTGCTGTAATTCTTAATCAGGATTAAGGAAGGTTAATTAAATAAACATGTTTAGGGTATTTTGTTTATTTAATTATTTAGAAGAATGTGAATCAGAAGAATTAAAAGGAAAGTGAATCAATATAAATAAAGTAAGACCTTATTTATATGTAGTTGAAACATTAATCAAATAGGTTGTATTTAATTACTGAATGTGATGACCATTTTCAGGTGTATACACAACTAAATTACAATGTCATACATTATTACATAGTATAAATACAAATGTAAGTGCAAACACCAAGCTTCTGCTAGACCATTGGTGAAAAGTTGAAAACATAAATGTGATACATGTATCTTTGAAAATAAATGGAACTTGTCGAGTCAACCATGAGCTCTAAAAATAAGCACATGGAACTTGTCGGGTCAGCCATGGTCTTTGAAAATAAATGCATGGGGAAAGGGGGCCCAATAAAAATGGGGAAATGTGAGCTATGAAGATACAAAATGTACTTAGCCCCTTTCAGAACCAGACTCATGCAAAAGATGATGGGTTATAAAATTTCTCTCATGTAGAAGATGAGCACTTAAAATAAATGCATGGGGCTTGCTTGGTAGGCCATGATGTCTAAAAATAAATGCAAGGGACTCTCCTGGCCAATCATGCAGATGATGAGGGGTAGTAAAACTGCTCCAATCTCCTACTTGCAGTCTCCATGCATCAAGATAGCACTTATGTGGAATTAGAGCTCCTCATCCTGGTTCAAAACCTGTCTAAGAAGTCAAGTAAACCAAATCAACTTCTTTCCAATTCCACCCATTCTGAACTTGAAGGAAATTGTTCTTTTACTCTGTAACTACATAACTGGAGGTAGGAGAATTTAGAGCATCCCCAATAATATCGTATCATCTTTTTCCTAAATCCTTATTAAGTTATTAACCCTACAAAATGAAAAACCTTATGACAATTAAACAAATTATTTTAGGTGTGCTCATTATCCTTATTTATGGGCCAAAAGTGCCACTACCAGCTTGGTCCCTTGTACACCTGACACTTGTCACATGTGAGGTTGTGCATAGTTACTACTGACTAGTAATAATTGTGATTCGTACAAACCAAAAATCCAACTTAATTGGTACCTCAAGTTGGCTACATGCAAAGTTACAAATTGTACCTCAAGTTGACAAGCTGTTAATTGTCAAAATCAACAGTGCCATGTAAGTTGTCAATTATCAAAATCATTGGATTATTGACATCATCATCTACGATTCTACAATACATCGTGCAGTTTTCAATATAAAGCTATCCAATCAATCACTCTAGCTATTCATATGGCATTAATTTGCTCTGACGCCTAGTACCATATCCAAATCGAGATTCAAGAATTTCAATAGAATAAATGAAAGGTAGAGTACTTCAACACATTGAAAAGAGAACTAAATGACTCATTTTACCTTAATCATTATCAATGTCTACTGATAAGTCACAATAAATTTTGCTCACTTATGATAAGAACTATATGTTGATAATTACTATTAGTTTTAAAAGCCACATTTAACATTTTTAAAACAAAATAATAAATAAAGTTTCAACCAATGATTTGAGAAAATCTAATGGTTCTAGTGTTATTCTAGAGGTTTCAATTCACAAGTCTAGTACTTCAAGGATTTACTTCTGGAATGCAACTATAGCCGACCATCGAAAATTCATCGAATAGTCCTTCTTTTAAAACAAACTTTATGTACGTGCATAATTTAAAATCTAGACATTGCTAGGTTGATGAGACTCAACCCTTAGGATTAAAGAATTAAGATTTAAGGCTTTGTCACAAAATATTTTGGTCTTAGGCAATATTAAACGGTAAACACTAAACAAGAGCACGATGACCAACATACCTAAATAATTAATAAAATCTCAACCATTGATTTCTGAAACTCTAATAGTTCTAGTCTAATTTCGGAGGTTTCAGTTCACAAATCTAGTGCTTGAGAGATATACTTCTGGAATGCAACTGTCCATCAAAAATTCATCAAATGGTCATGGTCTATAATGTCGTGTAGTCGCTGAAACTTGGAACCTTAGAACCAAGGTTTGAAGTTTCGAAGTTTTTGAATTCTCATGTACCCATCGACTACAAAGATGACATTGGTGAATTTGCACTGACAGTGACACTTTGCCATTGCACTTTTTTAATTAGTTTGATATTAAGTATAATTCGACAATTTTCTTAATCATTTGAAAATAAGTTTAATTCACCAATGAAGTTTATTTTTTAGTTTGAAAAATTTTTTAATCGCCAACAAAATTATTACTTTTGGTTTGAAATAGGTTTAATTCGCCAATCGAAATATTTTATTGGTTTGAAAATAGATTTTAATCGCCCATGAACAAAATTTAGTGGTTTTAAAAAAAATGCATTTTGCTAGGGTTTTCCACAGACTTCTAGTGATTAGAAAAGATTCACCAATGGACATTATTTTTTTCATAAAAAATGAAAAAAAATTCCACTAAAATTAATATTTTTATCAAGAAGTATACAAGATTCTCCAGGATTTTACACCTTCACCAAGGGGGTCATTTCTTAAAGTTTTCCCTAATGTAGATATACACTAAAATATGGCAAGAAACTAATATTTTCTATAGTACTTGATGTTAAATGTATCCAAGTACAAAAACCATTGGTGATGTGTAATGTGGGTAGGGGATTGCTACTAGAGTAAGTAGATGACTTGATGCACCATGATATGAAGGACTATGGTTGTATTAGTCATGAGGTGCTTGAAGGATCAACTTTACAAATGGAAGGTGATGAAAAATAAATACACACTATAAGTAAGAAAGACATGATATAAAAATGGTGAGAATGAAAGAACGATAAGACTTCCCACTAACTGAATTGAAATCCATTCATTTATTTATTTGATGGTGGTAATGATGATATAATTGTTGATGTGGGAATGGTATATGTCAAAAATGGCGTAATTGAGAATGATGTCTCAATAATGACTGGTTGAAGAATCATAACTAGGGTTTGGAGTTCAACAAGATTAAGGAAAAAATTATGGATTCTTTTAGGTATGTGGTGGGCTAATTTACAATATTTTTTAGAGTTTTATATGTTTCTATTTGTGTGAATTTTGGATAATTTGGAGTAGGTATGAATTTTGAGTGGCTATATGAATTGGATTTGGATACTAGATATTGGATCACAATCTTGAAGGTTTGAATATCTATAATTCATGTTTGTGGATCAATATTAGAATTGGATTTAATAGAAAATTTTCTTGAAAATGGATGACATTTAAATCATTTAAGAATAGAATCTACTTTAACACCAAGGGTGAAGGTGTTAGATAGATGGAAGGATAATAGTTGTGATGTCAATGGGATGTGGTATTTTGGATGAACATGTGTACAGGAAGTGGGTTGTGGTTTTAAAGGACTATATCACATAGGAATGATATGTCCTGATTTTTCCATGCAATTGATTATTGAATACATTACTTGGTCATATTAGAGAATTACCAAAAAATGTGTTTCATTGAGCTTATCCACTTCCTTTTCAAGGAAAAAAGTGAGAATGAAGATATATATTTGATGGCATAGGGATAGAGATGTGATGGTATGATATGGATGATTAGATAATGGTTGTAAAGAATGGATGGCATGATTATGTGGAATAAGCTTTCCTTCAAGTGTATTTGTGCATATTGGAATTGCATATTACACATTATGATTACAAGTGGATTTTCATCATGGTTCTTTCCCAAGGGGCCATAAGAATGGTTTTCACCATTGGAAACTTTTTTCTCTTTAATATTAAATTATTTTTTATTTTAGATTTTTGGATAGAAATGTTTTCTTCCACAGTAAGTTGATACTATCCCATTTTGAATAACAACACACATGGATCATGTTGCTAGTGTTACACTTGGTGGATGTTGTTGTAAACATTAATTATTGGTAAGTTGGATTCTCCTAATGTGCTAGTAAAGAAAAGGGAGTGGGAGGTGGGATGGATAAAGGATGTATGGTGGTTATGTTGAACATGTTTGATGAAAGAGACGCACTTATGAAGGTATGTGGGATGATGGAATAGGTTGGGGAAAAAGAATGGATGGATTGGGATGAGACCAATAGAGATGAAAGGATGTATAAATTTAATGCGATGAAAGGGAATTATGACTAATGAATTTACACACCATGTTGTGCTTTAAGGTTTAAAATTTAGTTGGATGTGATGGTGGGTTTTGGAATTTTAATTTTTAGGACTAGTTTCTTTAGAAATTTTGGATTTTGAGATTCTTGGATGTTAGAACTTTAGATCTTTGTTTTTGATAAAATAGCAACATTTACAAGGTGCTAGAACTTTAGATTTGTTTTTGATTAATGATAAATAGGTTTTGAAGGGGCCCTGAAACCCTATACAAAAAAGAGCAAGGACATCAAAGATAAATCAATAGGCATCCCACCCAAGACACCAAAAGATAAGTTGATTATAGAACCATCAATAACCCACCAGCTTATAACAAAAATCTACAACAACAAAACCAAACCAAAAAAATAGAAAAAGTATCCATTAGAGAAGTTCCTTAAGTATTTTGGTTGCTTCCAGGTCCTTAGAAATAACCCTTTCATGCATTTCCATGACCTCCTCCACATCTTTCCTTGGCACCATTTTACATTTCTTGGTTTTTCTCCAAGTACAAATACTCGGCCCCGTGCCCAAGTCCACTATCTGCATCTCCTTATCCACATTCTCCCCCATCTCCTTGTTCATTGACTCATTGAACAAAGATCTACCATTCCATTCCTTCTCCTTCTCATTCAGGAACATAATCCCTTTGGCTGAGGATACTGATTTCTCCTTGTTGAGATTAATGACCATATTTGGAAATTTAGATTTGTTATTTGTATTAATATTTCCATATTTTGGGACCCAAATGAAATTTTTATTTTGGCTTATTATATTTTTTTCTTGGATGTTTAGATTTCTTGGATTTGAGATTTCCATATTTGAGGTCCACATGGATTCCAAATTTTTATATTTTGTGGATTGTGGACCATTAACTTCTAGCTTTCGATTCATGAAATTTTCTCAAGGTCCTTGGCTTTTGGAACTCAAATGAACTTTAGACTATTGGTTTTGTAGATATTTGAAATTGGAGTTGTAAAATTAGGCATATTAAATTTTTGGACCTTCAACTTGTGATGGGAAATTTATTATTTTGGAAACAATACATGAATCTATTATTATATAAATAGGAAGTATTAATGTTTTTAATTTTCTCATTAATGAAAAGATCACACTAAATGAAGACCTAGTTGGGCACAATGGGTATAATTTTTTATTCTAGATGGGATTAGTGGGTGGTTGGTAGGGTTCTTATACTTGGATAGATTAATGGGATTAATGTGGGGACTTTGGACTTGATTTGGTTGTGTACACGATTGATCATGCATTGACTTAGGTGTATTTCCCTTAATATTGATGTTACCTTGATCAATTGGCTCTTGTTCATGATATAATTTCTCAAAATAAAATGTTAATAAGTGAGAGGTCTTTAGATTTTAGGAAGTTTATCAATCTTCAATTTTATGAATGGTAATGATAATTCTAATTCTAAGGGAGTTTCAGATGACATCAATATATTCACTCCTGTGAGAGGTGTGATAAAACTCCATGGATTTGTATTTTTTATACTATTTTATTGAGCTCTTATGCCTTGGATAATATCCTTTATCGATAAATTGAGAGGATTAAAGCAATTTTATTTATTTGATTGACTACTATATTTATTAGATTGATGTGAATGCTTATATTTTTTCTTAAAATTTGAAGGTTTGGGTGATGGAGGACTTATGAAAGGGGATAAGATTTCCAATTTTTTATTTGTGGTGTGGAGTTAGTCAATTAAATTTTGGTTTAATCTTTAAATTTGGAATTAAGCAACCCCTTATTATAGAATGGTTTCCTTTTGGCAAGAGTTGGGTAAGTGCAAGAAGCTATGTCCACTTTTTGGCTAAAAAAGTGGAAGTGTTTTTTCTAAAATTCAATGTTTGTCATACTTGGAGTAAAATTTGATGCACTTACACATAATTTTAAGAAATTCCATTAATTTTATATATGATGTACAAAAAAACACTTTTTTAAAGTCACCTTTTTGGAGCCATAACATGTATTTGTACATCAAGCATAATTTGACCTATATAGAATTATTATTTTTAATTATTTTAGGGAAAGATATGTATTATAGTAAAGTTTGATGAAGATTTTTTTATAAATTTTTAAACTAATTTTCTATTAGCTCTAATTGTTATTTTGAAAGCCCCTCGTGTACATGGAAAATATAATTTGAGCTAAACTAATCATAATGATTAATTTTTCATTATGTAAAGAATGATATCTATATTGTTGACATAATTTCAATACAAAAAATTAAAATTAAAAGTTGTTAAAAAGATACAAATACCTAATATTTCAAGTTTATGGATTAGTTTCCTAGGAAATTGGTTAACTAAAAAACATACAACTATTAAAAGAATTAAATATATGAAAACTAGACTTAACCATCTATAATAAGGTTTAATTTTGTAAAAACAATTAAAAAAAATTATCAACCATATTGCTAAAGTCAATTTTTCTCTTGTTATTTTCATGGCATTGTACTTGCAAGTCTAAGGTTGGGGGTTGGGTTTCCAAGCCTAAAAGAAAATGAAAACAATGGGTTTCAAATTTAAAACTTTATGAAACATGTACTCACTCCAAAATGCATACCTATTTTAAAAAAGAGTGTAAATATGATGTAAATAGAAATGGGTGCCCATTTAAAAAAATGAGTAGGGTATGTGTAGGATCATCATGGAAAAAATATGCCCTTAAGTGGCAAAAAATTTAAGAAAATCAAAGTTAGGAAATTTGACATAAAAATTTGAATAAGTTATCTATATTATTTCAAAAATATGTAAGAATAGAATTTGTAGCAAATTGAATGTAGTTTCTAAACTTCTAGGTTTATTTAAAAATAAAAAAATCTAATTGGTGAAAATTTTAAACTTCAATGCAGTAGCACTTAAATTTCAGGGAAACAATAAGAAGTAGGTGAGTGTCTGACCACCCTAACCACAATAAAATGATAATATGTTTTTATAAGATTTTAGATATAAGTAGAGGACTCATGTCCCAATGTGATGCATATTTTTTTGTAATTTTTTTCCAAGTAAACAACTAATTATGAATTTTTTATTACAACTTTTAAAAAATATAAAAACTCATATGTCTAACCAGCTTTACTTGGTCAAAACTTCCTGAAATTTAATTTTGTTCTTTTTAATGTTATAGTATAAGAAGAATAGAATGTGATGCATGTTTTAGATTCAAAAAATGCGATACTATTAGAATGTGATACATGTTTTTCAATCAACCTATCAATCAAGACTTTAGTCATAAAACAAATAGAAAATGAATAATAATTATTTATTAAATTCAAAGTAAAGCATAATTTATATTGATGGAATGATGGTAATGTCCTTTAGAAACCCTTTTTGTTTCATCAATTTTGGGTAAAAAAAAGGTGTCAGCCACACCCATCATATCGCCACTTTTTGGCCCATCATGATCCTACACATACCTAGTACTTATTTCATATGAGTATTAATTTAGATTCAAGAGATTGATTATAAACCACTTGTTCCTAGATCAAATTTTTTTCCAATCCTAACACTTTCCATAAAAGTTGACCCAACTTCTTGCACTTTCTTAATTAACACATGGGTCACTTTGGGTAAGATATCTCTTGATGAATGAGTTAGCTACAAGGTTTGATGGATCAAGATTAGTATTTTTTTGGATGGATGAAGGATTTTATTGTTCAAGTTTAGGATTATCATGGATGGATATAGGGTTTGGTGGTTTATTATTTGGAGAGATTTATGGGGGCTATAATGGTTTGGGAGTTATATGGTTAGATGGTAGATTTTATGTTTTAGGATTTGTATAAGGAAAGACATAATTTGATAGAATAATATGGACATGGATGTGGGGTATTTTGATGGATGGATCAAAGGTTAATTATTTTATGGATTAAGATTAGCCATGTATGATTTTTAATTTGGAAGGTTTCCACTACATAAATATTCAGGGTCATATTTTTGGGGAAGCTTGGCTCCTATCATTACAAGGTATCTTAGTAATAGATCAAGTGGAGTGTTTCCCTTGTCCTAGATATGACTTATATACATATAATTGAATTTGATGGATATTTTTTTCTATGATGATCTTTTCTAAAAGCTCATGATTATTTATGATTGGGAAATTATGACCTATTACAAGCTTTCTCAAGCTAAAGTCATCAAAGTTATCATTAGTATTTTTGTCTTATCCCACAATACTATCATCATCATCATTTTCATCTTGATATTCAAGGTTATCATCATTGCCACGTTCACAGGGTTTTTATGTTGGTCATAAAAGGGTATCATGTTTTCTCACCTTGATTGGGCTATAATTTGTAAATGTTTGACTCAAATTTTTGTATAGGTTTAAAACAATCAAGAAGATAATGAAGACAGACAAATTTCCTATCCATTCATGCTAGAGTGTTCCTACTCATGAATAGTATGTCCTATTGATCTCAATGCATTGACTACTTTTGATTATTAGTTTCACTCTAGGGAATTTCAATAGATTATATGCAACCTAATATTCTATTCCTAGAAGTATGGTGTAACTTCCCAATGATAACTAATTACCAATGCACTATAAATAACAAACAACTGAAGGGTTCACTATGATATTTTTGAACCATATCTTTATAGGAGGTGTATTTGGTATTCTCAAAGATGCATGAAGCTCAAATCCATGAAAGGAGGTATATGTCTAATAGCTTGGTGTCAAATGGTAACATAATCTCTTCCTTCACTTTGCAAGCTATAGAGTATCTTAAAATTTTATCTTGAATGAAGAGTATACCTTGAAGGGAGATTATTCTCCTTAATTTATATACTCTAATACAAAACATGGTTTTAGGCTTCCATTTGGTGATAGAATCCAAGCCAACCCCACTAGAAATAAATTAATAAAATGATTAACCACTTTTTATTTACAATATTTTCCGGTTCTATGAGAAAAGCATCTATAAAATGTTACTCTTCTAAATAAAAGTGAAAAAAGTGATTGAATAGATTTTTTTTATTTCAAATGTCACCTTGTGGTGCAAGAAAAGATCATACACACCCGTGAATCACACAAACATAGAAAAAAGGTTCTATGAACTTAGAAATGAAAGTGTGTGATGCAATAGAAAACAAGATATTTTTAAAGTTGTTTCTTGGTCAAAGTAACCTACAACACAAATATTATAGTTTGATGTTATAATTGGTATTCAAATAAATTAACTTATAAAAATGGGATATAATGATGTATACAACCCAAAAACACCCCTATAATTACTAGGATTAGTGAGGAAAAATAAAAACACTAAAATATGGATAACTAGGAGTAGAGTCATTGTTGCATATAACACATATGTTACAAAGAGTGTGCACACTATTAAATAGAGTTCATATGATAAATAATTAACAATGAAAATTTTAGAGAGTATATATGCCAAAATCTATTTAAAAAATGCTAAATGAGGTACAAAAATGTTATAAATTGATGTAAAAATTATAAAACTAAATACTAAAAGTCAAAGTGTGCCACCATAGGGTTGTGCACTTGTGCTAAATGAGGAAAAATTCCAAAAGGCATCTACACTACTTCTAGTGTATCTATACCACTAGATAGGATAGGTGTGCTAAAGCACAATGCACCTTTGCTAAAACATTATTAGAAAAACCTAAGTGTGCACACACCATACCAAATGCACATGTGCCATGAGACAATACAATGCCACTATATAGAACTCTTGCACCATGAGTTGAGGTTTGGGGTTTAAGTTTTTTAAAATTTAGATACCCTAGGGTAGAGCGTGAATGTGCAAAACTGAAAATGTGTTGTTACAAAAATTTCTTGTACCAAACTAAAAAATATATCAAATCTACATGAAAATCTAAAAAAATCACTCAAAACACACTTTCTAAGAAAGAAAATTACATACCTGATGATGTTAGCATCAATGTAAGTATTTGGATAGAGCTAAATATAAATATATTCCTTTATTCTTCTTCAAGTTGGGGGCAGCCTTTGGGTAAAGAATAATTATATATTAGTAACACAATCTAGCCTTCAGTACAAGGTAATCATGTTTCGGTATTGCATTGGTAATGCAATCTTTGCTGCGAATTTAGTTTAGCCTTGTAGTACAAGTTAATCATGGTTTGTTAATGCAATTTTTGTTGCGAATTATCTAGATGTTCATTCAACATGTATGTGATTTAATGAGGGCACTATGTCCTATGCTTTTTCCTCTTCGAAATCTCATTTATAATGATAGCTTTTTGTAAAGTTTGAAAGCATAAGTTAATGTTTCTATCATTTGTTAACATTAACTTGCCTCTAAATTGGTTTTGTGAGAATTTATTTTGGTGCAATGGCACTCCGCCCCTGGAATTACAGAGTTTCATTACTAGTTAAATTATGGGAAAAACCCATTGAAGAGTATGTTTTGCAGGAAATATTGAACTCCGTGTTGAGAATAGACTATTTAAGAGTGGAAGAATGTATCTGTATCATCTTGGGGATAGTAGTTACAAGTCCTTGTGCTCATCGTCTCATTTTTCCCTCATAGGTGATTTATATCTTTTTGTCTAATGCTTTAGATTTGGTACAATCTTTGAATGAAATTTGAAGAATTAGCAAGGAATTATATCAAGCTTCAATTTTGTATAGATAATGTTGTTCTTCGAGCTATCTAGCAGTATAAATTTTACAGTGGGGAAGGTTTTTTTGGTGGCCTCTTTCCCAAAAGGTTGGTGCAAAAATGCCAAGGAATTGAAGAAATTTATGATGCTATTCGGCTAGCTTTGCAACATAGAAATGAGAACATTTTGTTAAGGGATTTAAGGAAAAATAAGCGTAGTGTTTGTACGCTAATGGAACTACAAATTAAAGACAGATTTTATGCTGTCTTTTAGATTCAAGCTTATAATCCATGACTTTCTAACCAAAACTTGCAGCTTGACTTGCAATTAAGAGTTCATTCTTCCAGCCATATGTCTTCTTTTGCAAGGGTTATACATATGTTGAGTGCCTTCTCACATTGTATCTCAGGGCTCTCAATATTATGCTCGAAGGGCTAGGAGACAAATTATGCCAAATAATCTGCATGCAGAAGGGATGGATGAAAATTTGTAGCATGAAAGAGTCTTTGGTGGAAACAACCATTAACTTTAAATTTGGTTCTATTTGTAATGTTTTCTGGGAAATTAGAAAAAAAAATTCGGTCTGTATATGTGGGTTTAAAATATTTTCATGGGTTAGGTTGAAGATTTTTGAAATATTTTGTACTTGGGCTTATATATCTAATGCATTTATAATTGTAAGGGTTCGATCTACAATCCTATGATGAAGTCATGTAAGGGTTGGTTTTTTTTTTTACCATTTTGTATCATTTCTCTGCTACTAGGGAGGTTTGTTGGGAAGGTTGTCAAAGGTTATGTCATAGGTTAGGTTGGAAAAATGCTAAATTTTTTGTTTTAGCTCTCCTTGTAAAAATGATTTGTACCTTTTTCATGATCTGGGGTGATAACTAGAGGTTTTCTTATTGTTTCTTTCCTGCTAGTATACCCCCAGGAACCAATTTTTGTAACTTTTATTTTATTATATAATAAGATTTGTCAGTGACTTTCCACTTTCGCCAAAAAAAATGTAAGAAAATTAGATTGGCATGTGACGCCAAAAGGTGTACCATTTGAAATATAGAAAAAATAATAGGAAAAAATGCATACATAATAATTCTATGCTATACCTAAGTACACCTAGGATTGAGTTAAGAAATGAAAATAAATGACCAAAACTAAATAAACTTTTTACTAAAGAAAACCTTGTTGACTACTTTAGAATTGGTAAACAAGCACAAAACCATAAGCCACAAGATCAAACAACAAACAAATACACCTTCCACACAAGAGATCTGCAAACAATATATGCAATATTCCTCAATAAGGAAAAGCTATAGAAGCAGGAGATTCTCAAGAAGATGTGAAAGCTCAAGATAATCTCCAGATAATTACAATGAGGGATGGGTGCTTATAAGAGAAAATCCCTAAATGAGAAAGGGATCAGATAATGACAATTGTCAACATCACATGAGATGAGAGAGAATGATCTAATATTAGCTCAACTAATAAAGCAATGCTAAGTTTAGCTTAAATGTATGATAATAAATTACACTTGTAGATAGGGAGATAATCAATCAGATTTTATGTAATGAACACAATAAATCTAATTATATCCTATCAAGCACAATAGAGTATGAAATAACAAGGAAATCACAATACGAAGCACAAACGCAAACCGATCTCCATGCTAAACTTGATTTATCTCCATTGCTCTTCTCCACTTGCACAAGGATGCAAGATTTCGAAGATTGATAATAGATGAATGTTGAGTGCTCATTCCTGTAGCATAACGACTTGATGAAGATGATAGATGGTGATTGAAGAATTATTTTGACAGAGTGAAGATGCTAGAAGAAGATTCAATCCAAATGGCTTGTGAAAGGTTTGGTTTATAGATTTTTGATTTGAACATAGATAAGATTTGACAAGATTCGATAAGGATTTGATTTTTGACAAAAGAGGAAATATGACGAGATGAGATAAGATTTCAAAAAGATAGAAAGATTTTGATTTATTGTTTTAAAGGAATTAAAACAAGATAAAATAAGATGTGAAAAGAT
>VDFB02161094.1:0-17919 GCA_007258455.2 Sequoia sempervirens | reverse complement strand
GACATTATGATACATTTCCATTTTTGATATTAATGTATCTCACCATATTGTTGGATATCCTCGTACACTTTGACATTATGATTTTATTTTGAAGTTATACGATATGCAGTGATGATAATGATCTATGTGTCTATATGATGTTTATATGATGATTATGATGGATGCGTTTGATTTTTATTTTATGATGCTATGTGATGTCCTATATGATGATGATATGATATATTATGGATGAAAATGATGATGCAACTAATGTGTTATGATTCTATGATGCTTTATGAATGATGCCTATATGATGTATGTGAGATGGATTTTGATTATGCAAATGATATGAGATGCAATTTTTTTTGTGTTTCTTGATGTAAATATTATGATATGATATATGGATGGATGAATGCGAATAATGATGCAACTATGATGTGTTTTCTAATGTATGCAAATGATGATGCAACTGATGTGCAACTATATGAAAATGATGTGTTTTTGGTATTGTCATGTGTACTCAATATATTGACAAGAGAGATAACCTCATTTTTGTAGCTTTAGAAACCTTATAGATACAAATGCAAGCTAACATGGATTCAATCTACTCTAACCATGTAGATCTCATATGCAAAAGTTTTCATTCGTAATAGCCAATTTGTTGTGTTTTTTATCATCATTGGGCCTTTAAAATGTTGAAATTGAGTACAAGCATCAATGGTATATTTAGACCATGATGACCTGAGTACTACTTCAGTGATGTTTGATAGTGCAAGTTAACACAAGCATCTATGTATAATTAAACTAAGATGACCTGAGTATTTCTTGCGTAAACAGACAAGAGTTAATCATTTTCCTATGCAAATTCAGAATGTCATCAGTGATACTTTGTAATGCATGTCTTGCGACAATTTGCACAGTAATAATGATCAACTCACAAACAACAGACAAAGAAAAACCATACTCTTTCCTAGCTCATCTAGTTTGATACATCATCAAGGTACTCTAGAGATATGATGACAAAAATCCAAGTACAACAATTGAACATTTGTGTTTATCATGATAAACCCATGATTCAGAAATAACATCATCCATTTGAAGTTCGCTTTTGATTTGATTTGGGTGTTTGATGCATTTCTATTTGTGTGATTCATGTTCAACATTGAGTTGTGTTTTAATCATTATTTTTGTTGTGTTGTACTACTGTTGTTTTTCTATTGGTTTAATCCCAAAGTTTATTTTCCCCAAGTGAGTTCAAGATTTTTCCCCCAATCCAAGGTGAGACATGACTGTGATGACTAAAACCTAACCTAAAGACCTATCCTAGGGGTCTCAGGGGCTGATCAACATATTAGCCTTGCCTACATTGTATACATAGAGACCACGTAGTTTGATTGATGACCTGACTAAGTTTTTTTTTTATTTTACAAGATGAAGAAACGAATGTGAAAATGCTAGTTTATTATGATAGACTCCTAGAAGACTGACCTAAATGTCTCAGGGGACAATCAAAGATCAACCTTTCCTATGTTCAAAGCCTAGAGACGACATAGTTCGACAAGATGACTATGTTTTTTTCTTTTTAAATTTTTGACCTTTTTTTTTATATGTTTTGAATGTTTTTGGATTTTCAATTTTATGAACTCAAGAATGTACACGAATCTGATCCAATGCCAGACATGCCCCTAGTACGATGCTATAGCACAAACTAATTTTTTGAATCCAGGCTAAGTCGTACTAGGGGAGATCATGATACAAACACTGGATCAAGCTATGATGTGGACATGGATGCATGATGGACGCAACTATGGGAGTGTGATGGAGGAATGATTCCAAGCAAGTCACGTAGCCCAAGATGGATGGAGAGTGCTTATTTTACACAAGGTGCCTATTTGTCAGGTTTTCACCAAGGTACTTTCCCAAAGCGCCACCAAAGTGTTTTTCACTAGAGGACAATTTTTTTTTGTTTTCAATCCTTTTTATGATTTTTTGGATTTTTGGATCTTTTGATTTTTTTGTATTTTTTTTCTTTTTCTGATTTTTTTGTATTTGTTCAGGACTTTTTCCAATGAAATGATATGATATGATTGTTTGAAAGAACAAGATGCCCCACAATAGAGATAATGCAACCATGGATAAATGATAGATCAAAATGAAATATTCACTGCAAAACATGTCACACAAGCAACATATCTTTTGTCAAAATATGATAATGGTTGATTGATTAATATTCTAGGAATGATTGATTCCACAAGGCATGATGATGATAAGTACTTAGGATCACTGATTTCCTCTAAGTACAATAAGATTGATGATTTTTGATGATTGATTTGACAAAGGATATGAGGATTGGATAAAGTTTTACAGCTAGGCTCAAATATGATTTGCATGATAAGATTCAAGGTTGTAAAGGGACATGATGACATGGATTTTGATAAGCTAGGAGATATGGAATGGAAGAAAGCAAGGATAAAAATAATGAATGGGATGATCAAGTTCAACTAGATAAGATACAGACACAAGGCCCAAGTACTTTTCCCCTATTCCTCATCAAGACCAAGGATGAGAAGAAAGGATGTATCTAGTAAGAATGATGGAATATGGATAAGGAAAAGGATATGGTGTGGAAGATATGGATAGAGTGTATAGGATAAGATATATGATGATCAAGAAGAGCCTTAACCTTATCAAGATCAAAGGTGGGAAATGTGGAGGATAATATATGCATGATAGGAAGATGGAAGAAGGACTTAAGCAGATCAAGTTTCACAACCAAATATCCCTTTAATAAACCATGGCAATTGGGATTAGACTCATAAATTTTGTCTTATCAAAAGTATGATGGAAAAACTAAGGACTTATCCAAAGGTTTGGATTAAAGGAGAAAAATGGGGGATGAATGTTGGGTAATGTATAAGAGGTGGGAAGGCTTGTTGATGGATAGATGGAAAGGATTGCAAGGTCAACATTGGAACAAACCTTGAAGGATGGTGGAGTGATGGAGGAAAAATGGATTTGGAAGGTGAGAGGTTTTTATATGGAGGATTGGAGGAAGCTTTTGGTTTAGTATTCTATGAGACTTTTAGGAATCCACATGACTTCTGACTTTGATTTTTGCTTTGTGGGCCTTTGTGGCCTTTGAGATTTTTCTTTTTTCTTTATGGACCTTTGTGGTCTTAGGAATTTTTCCTTTTGCTTTGATGGGCCTTTGTGGCCTTTTGAAATTTTCTTTTGATTTATGGACCTTTGTGGTCTTTGAAAATTTCCCTTTTGCTTTGATGGGCCTTTGTGGCCTTTTTTATTTTTCCTATGATTTTGGATCAAATTTTCTTTTACTTTTGCATGCCTTTTTGAGGAGAAATGTTGATCCTTTTGCACATGTGGACTTTGATATGGAAGCTTTTGACATTTGCCAGCAAAATTGCTTCCAAGAGCAGTGGGAGGGGTGGATTGAGATGAATGGTATGGAGGTATTATGGATGAGTGAGTGTAGGTAGAAATTTGAAAGGGCATCAAGGATGTGTGCCTTCTGTTATTCTCAAGGAATAGTGGACCTAGGATAGATGGAAGGTTTGATGAACTAGGATGAGGACCTAGGATAGATGGTAGGTTTGATGGACTAGGACACTTCTAGGTGTATAACCAAGGCCATGGTAATGTGGGTTTTCTTGAGAAAAAAGGGGTTCTAGGATACCTTGTTCATGAAGGCCTAATCCTTTGCCTTTGTAGTTCATACTTTGACATATTTGTTAACCAATGGGATATGTGTTGTTTGTGAAACAAGATTAAAGTCCATTTTGGGGAGGATATGATATGGATGAAAGGATAGGTGTTGGAAGTAAACTGAAGCGGATGAAGGTCGATGATCCCAATTTGTAGGTGTGGGGTTCATGGATAGCTTGACTAGGTGTGATAGAATCTTAACTTGGGGATAATGAAGTACTTTGATCTTGACTTGGAAAAGGATCACGAGGTGTACGAGATGAAGTAACTTTCTCTTTATTAGGTATGAAATCATCGTGAAGTGGTGTGAAAGGCATATCTTGATCTTGAGAAGGATGAACATCCTCATGAAATGAAGGGATATCCTTGGATGGAAGCATATCTTGATCTTGATGAGGAAGGGAATCATAAGATTTTGTAGAAATCATATCTTGATCATTGGGTGATAGGACATCATTAGATAGGATGGAAGAATTATCATGCTCTTGGGATGCAATGGAATCGTGAGATGGTATGAATTCATTAGATGTGGTGGAAGGAGGACTTGGAAGAATACTTTTCTCTTGAGATGGAAAGGAATCATTGTGGATGAAAAGTTAAAGGAGGGTATCAACATAGAATTATTGAGAGATGGGGTCTTGGTCAAAGATTGGAAGAACTTGCAGAATTTTGGTGTTATCAGATGAAGTGGAAAGAATGTTTTGATCTTGAGGTGTAGAGGAGTCTATGGCAGCATGGTTTTGACTGAGAGATTGACATGAATCATTGGATATAGAAGATATGATAGAAGAAGGTGGTTGGATGGAATCATCAACTTGGGTGAAAGAATCCTAAGATTTATTTTGGCTTATGGGAGATGAAGATAGATGAATGACATGGTAAGATTGTTCAATATCCTTTGTGTTTGAAGACTTCGATTTGGGCTTATTGAATTTTTGCAAAAATTCAAAGAAATTGAACTTGGATGATGTAGTTGTTGGTGGAGAAGGTGTCATGTCCAGATTTATGTCAGAGGAATAAGAATAGACATCTAACAACAAATATCCTTCTATGGTTATTTCCCTTTGCATATCCCAGATTTGTTGTTAAAGGTTCTTTGTTTGATGAGCTAAAGCATTTAGTTGATCCTCATCTATTTCAGCCATGGTGGTTTGAGTTTCAATTTCATGTTCTTTGAGTTTATGCTTTTTGGGATTTTGTTTTTTATTAAGGAAAAAGTAGGTTTTGAAGGGACCCAAAACCCTTTACAAACATATTTTGAATGGATCTAGAACTCTCAACCATAAATTTGTCCTAACATAAAGACCATGAAAACACAAACATCCAAGGGTAAAAAAGGCATCCAAAGCCAAAGAACCATAACCAAAAACAAAACTACAAGAAAAACATCTTGCAGCCATCCAAAAACTAGCCCCCTCACAAGAACCATCAAGATTTACATTTAGAGCTACTCTTGTGGGAGCGAAGAGTCATGTCAAAAGAAGGCTTAGAGTACTTTGCTTTCATTCCCTTTAAAAAAATCTATCCCTCTTCCACTTGTGTTTCCTTATCATGCAAAGCCAGCACACCATTATCCTGAAAAAGAATGCCTACAGCCCCCGTCTCAGAGATTTCATTAGTATTCCTCCCTACAGGTGTGGCCTTAACAGGAAAGCCACTAGAAATGATAGTTGGAGCACTATCACTAGAAGTGGCATCCTTAGGCCCATTCTCTCTCTCCTTAGGGGTTTCAACACATGGTAATCTTGCACAACATCAACAACCCCACCATTTGACACATCTAGAGAGGATGCCTCAAGACCCTGTGATTCTAGAGAAACCACCTCAGAAAAATTGCTATGTTGCTCATATTTCTTCTTAACCATATAATGTTGTTGAGAAGCACCTTTCCACCATGTAGTCATTTTTTTTTTCTCAAATCCACATTGTGCAACAACATGACCTGTTTTAAAACATCTTCTACATCAGAAGGGAATCCCTTCATAGTCCAAAGATTGGACCCAAGAAACGTTAGAAGATTTAAGTAAAATCATAGTAGGAAGCCCTTTTGAAACATCCATTTCAACCAATATGCGAGCAAAGGTTGAGTGAAAAATATTATAGGATTCATCATCCACCAACAAAAAATATCCAAGAGCATCACCTACTTCCTCTAAAAGAGGGTTAGCCCATAAATGGAGGGGAAGATTAGGAAGCCGAACCCAAATTTGGATCTTATTGAAAGTTTTAGAAGAAGGGTTAAAATCAGCATGCCAAGGCTTAATCATCAACAAAAATTTGTCCTCCTAGCTAAAAAATGAACACATAAAATTTTGTTTCTATCCTAAGCATTGTCAAACTTAGCAACAAAAAAACCCCTTAGCCATGGGGAAAATATGAACTTTACCAGTAATTAAAGGCTCCCATTCTTTTGAGATCCATTGTTATAATGGGCATACAAGTGTTATAGTTTAGACTAAACTTTGATCTAGGTTTTGGAAAAGTACCAAGGATTACAACTAAGCAAAATAGAATGAAAAATTCTAATGAGACTAAGTTTGATTTGACTATGTGGCTTCATTTCATGATGAGAGGATGATAAATCCTGATGATGATACTAGGCTTAATAATCAAAGGTATGATAAATTTGATGATGTTGGTACTTTGTTATGTTAGGTCTTGGTTTAGGCTAGAAAATTCCACTTGTAGAGGTCAATTCTAACAAGTTTAGATTCTAAGGTATCTAAGGATTGATTTTGGACTTGAAAAAGTTTTAGAATTTTGGTTCAAAATGTGAAATCGGAGACAAATTTTCTTCCTATACAAGATACTCAAATCTTTGGAAAAGTCTTGGATTTTGACAATAGTAAAATATGTATAATTCAGGATTGTTCTTGCAAGCTCTTTTGTATAAATTGAAGGTCAAACTCTCTCTAAAGTCGTAAAGTGTTGATAGACATTTTTGATGTTCTTTTGGACTAAGAGGTTTGGACTTTGGTTTCTAAATTTTAATCTTTCATGAAATCATTTGGTAACAGACATGTTCAGACTATGTTTTACCTAAGGAATGGTTGAATGCTGCTGAGGATTCTTGGGATGAGACTGATTGTCAGATAGGAGATGAACCTAGGTCACTATTTAGTGTTCTGCAAAAGGCAACAAAACAGAGACAAAAGGTGCCACATAATGTGCAAAAGGCACCACAGAATAGGAAAAAGGTGCCAAAGAAGAGGCAAAAGGCACCAAAAAATGTGCAAAAGGTGCCAGAACAAGTGTAGACTTGGTTTTTTTGAAAGTTTCTTGAAATTTTGATTGATTTTCCTAATTTTCCAATGGGAGACTTGGTTGTTTCACTAAATGCAATTCTGAATCAGTGTTTTCACTTTTGACATTTGACATTTTGTTTGTTTTGAAAACACTTTGATAAAGAAACATCAAGCAATATACACTCCTAAGGTTTTGAAAGGCTATATTATTTTGGATTCTACGCAGGTTTTACCCCAACCGCACTTATTCTTAGTGGATGACTAGATGCTTGACCACACTAGCTCCCCTCCACGACACTCACTTCTTGGGGTAGCCAATCGTCAATACCAATGAATCTCCTATGGCATATTCTTCATCTCTACTAAAAAATGAGAGCATGTGGATGTCTTCGCAATGATCGTTGTTGCACCAAAGAATAGATAAAGGTTTTGGCCAAACTACAACAAGGGTTTTAGTAAGGACTTTTTGTTCATGGGGGATAATCAATGTGGCAATAGACCATTGCTTCCCTTCTCATTGGAACTATCCTTGTGATACTAGCCTTTGTTCCACTATCCACATTTACATA
Source organism: Sequoia sempervirens (assembly GCA_007258455.2). Lineage (NCBI taxonomy): Eukaryota > Viridiplantae > Streptophyta > Pinopsida > Cupressales > Cupressaceae > Sequoia > Sequoia sempervirens. Next base: position 10,403 of record VDFB02161094.1, on the reverse strand, counting down.
TCGGTTGGAAGTTGCTTGGCTTTAGCGTGTTACCGATTGGGTCATTCCCTTGGGTGATTACTTTTTCCCATAAGGTAGGCCCTCTAAGATAAACAAAAGCAAGCAAGTATACCCATAGTTCAATCAATCTTTATTCCACATGAATAAAGAGAGAACACATGTGATATACTCAACTCACACTCGCACACAAAAGTGAACGGGTCTAGCTTTTTGGTCACCCAGTTAAGCGGAGAGCATATGCCTACCATCTATCAAGCACAAAAGACATGGTGTTCATTAACCTTTGAATTAAGCTATGTTCCTAACATAACCAAAAGGAAAACAAGTAAATCACTTTCAGCCCCTACAATATGTTAGTAGTTTGATAAGAATGTCTTTGATAGTGAATCTGGGAAACCTGCAAAACAATAACACAAAGTATAAGCCTTCGGATTTAGTGAAAAATAGGGAAACTACAAAAGGCACCACATAATGGGAAAAAGGTGCCACAAAGTGGGAAAAAGGCACCAAAACAGAGACAAAAGGTGCCAAAATGTGCAAAAGGTGCCATAGAATGAGAAAACGATGCCACAACAGGTTCAGAAGGTGCCAAAACAGGTGCAAAAGGCACCATAGAATGTGCAAAAGGTGCCAAAACAGGTGAAAAAGGTGCCAAAATAGGTACAAAAGGTGCCAACACGAGTGCAAGAGGTGCCAAAATGGGTGCAAGAAGTGCCAGAAGTCTCACATCTAAACCTGTGAACATAAATTTTCCAACAAGTTAGTAATAAATAGGGCAAGGCCCCACGGTGGGCACAATTTTGTGTTTGTGTGAAATGTGGAAAGCTAGTATCAACACAAACCTTAATGAAATGATTTATATTAAAGATTCAAAGCAAACAAGTTATTCTAATTTTCAACAAACTAAATCTTTCAAAAACGTCTCATTGCCCTCTATTCTTAATGATTCTTTTAACCTTTTGGCCCTCAGATTTCTATGTGCACAAAGGCTATTAGAATGACACTTAAGAAATGAGATTAGTATTCAACATGCAAGCCAACTAAATGCCTACATGAACCTATATGCAAACAATGATGATGAATGCTATGATGAGTGGATGATGATGTTTATGAAAATGAACAAGTGGAGGTGGATGCTATGGTATTGAACTAGAAGGATCTATATATGATTCTACATATGCTCAAATGCAAGCTTAAAATGAACTAATCAAAAATGCAAATATGATGCAATGGAGGACATAAAATGCAACTATGATGCAAGATTTAAAACTAAGATGTAAATGAAAATAAAAGCATGATGTAAAGACTAGCTATACGACTCCAAAATGCTCCAAGCTCCAATGATAAAACTTGCATGATAAGTTTACTTCAAATTTGGATGCAAAATACAATGCCCAAAGGTTGTATTTATAGCCTTTTCCAAGCATATATTGTGGTGGAAATGATCAACGGTCTAGATTCGAACAAGAATAATGCATGGTGGAGATGGCTCAGAGAATCAAGATGTTATCCCCTTGACCAAAGACAACATGCCATTTGGATGGAAGAATCTCTTGACCAATGGGCAACATGCCATTTGGATGGAAGACTCAAGTGTTGGAATAAAATACCATGTGCTTTTAAAATTGGTGGAAGTGTGTGAGGAATAAGCCATGTGCTTTTAAAAATTCATTAAAGATAATTCTAATTAAAAATTAAAATTATTTAGGGTATGTGCAGGATCATCATGGAAAAAATAGGCCCTTAAGTGGCAAAAAAATCAGAGTTAGGAAACTTGACATAAAATTTTGAATAAGTTATCTATATTATTTCAAAAATATGCAAGAATAGAATTTGTAGAAAATTGAATGTAGTTTCAAAACTACTAGGTTTGTTTAAAAAAAAAAATCTATTTGGTGAAAATTTGAAATTTCAATGCAATAGTACTTAAATTTTAGGGAAAAAATAAGTAGTAGGTGTATGTCTGACCACCCTAACCACAATAAAATGATAATATTTTTTTATAAGATTTTAGATATAAGTAGAGGACTCATGTCCCGATGTGATGCATATTTTTTTGTAATTTTTTTTCCAAATAAATAATTAATTATGATTTTTTGTTACAAATTTTAAAAAATATAAAAACTTGTATGTCCGACCACCTTTAACTTGGTCAAAACTTCATGAAATTCAATTTTTCTTTTTTTAATCTTGTAGTATTAAACATAGAATGTGACACATGTTTTGGATTCAAAAATGTGATAATTTGAAAGCTTATAGATTTTTCCAATGGCCTATCAATTAGGACTTTAGTCAGTAATTTGAATAGAAAATGAATAATAATTACTTATTAAATTCAAAGTAAAGAATAATTTATATTTTTGGAAATTTGAGAATCTCCTTTAAAAACCCTTTTCATTTTATCAATTTTGGGTAAAAAAAAATTGTCAGCCACATACCCATCATATTGCCACTTTTTGGCCCATCATGATCCTGCACATACCCTTTAATTTCATGTGACCTTGGTGAGGTGGCACAAAAAGTTGTAGACATGTGCTTGAATTCCTAATTGAGATTAGTGAATATTAATTAAATAAAACAAGCTTATGTAAATTTGTTTATTTAATTAATTTTACAAAATACAATGCCCAAGGGTTGTATTTATAGCCTTTTCCAAGCATATAGTGAGGTGGAAATGATCAACGGTCCAAATTCAAATAAGAAGAATGGATGGTGGAGATGGAGAGAATTAATATGTTGTCCCCTTGACCAAAGACAACATGCCATTTGGATGGAAGAATCTCTTGACCAATGGGAAACATGCCATTTGGATGGAAGACTCAAGTGTGGGAAGAAATAACCATGTGCTTTTAAAATTGGTGGAAGTGTGTAAGGAATAAGCCATGTGCTTTTAAAAATTGGTTGAAGATAATTCTAATTAAAAATTAGAATTATTTAATTTCATGTGACCTTGGTGAGGTGGCACAAAAAATTGTAGACATGTGCTTGAATTCCTAATTGATATTAGTGAAGATTAATTAAATAAAACAAGCTTATGGAAATTTCTTTATTTAATTAATTTAGAAGAATATGATTTTAGATTTAGAGAATTTAGAAAATGAACAATATAAATAAATTGAGAATTTATTTATACATAGTCAAATATTAATTAAATAACTAGTGTTTAATTAATTAAATGCCATGACCATTGTTAGGTGTATACACTTGCAATCCTACAATAAAACATATGACGTACATGTATATAGATCATAAATCAAACACATCATGAAGAGAAAATCACAAAAATGCAGGGCACTCGCAAGCGAGTGATGCAATCTCGTTCCCTTCACCAATACAATGTCACATCAAAACTAACGAAACTAAAACATCCATTAACTACAGATGAGCATATATCAATATCAACTCAAGTAAAAAACTATGCTAACCAGAAAGCATGTCATAAACAATAATCATCCATAAAATGTACCATCGCATCACAATATAAAAACCATCATCGCTCCAATGTCAGTGATCAAATAACAATAGCATAGTATCATGGTCTATCAAAGTAAAAGTATTGTCTGAAAATATAAGCAAATCGAAGGGGTGCTACATCCTCCCCCTAGGATCAAGCTTACTCCTGGAATCCTATGAACAAGTAGGGATAGAGCTCCCTCATCCTAGCCGTGTCCTCCCAAGTAGCTGAAGTATCATCCCTAGGATCCCACTGGACCCTAACCTACTCAATATCTCGACCCTTGAGGGCAAGTCGTCTGTGTTGCATGATGGCCACTGGCTCCAAAGACAGCTACCCATCCTCTACTTGTAAGGCATGTTCCAATCAAGGATGTGAGATATATCAGGGTGATAAGGTCTGAGTACTAAAACATGAAAGACGTCGTGTATGCGTGAGAGACTAGGTGGCAAAGCAAGACGGTACACTACTGGCCCAATCTTCTCAATAATCTCGAATGGCCTAAAAAAGCGAGGTGTGAGATTAGAGCCCTTTCCATATCAGATTGGACTCTTTCATGGATGCACTCACAAAAAGACTTGGTCACCTACTGCAAACTGGCAATCCACCCGACGTACATTTGCATACTTCTTCTGCCTATCCTATGCAGCAACCAAATGTTCCCTGATATAGATCACCTATTGTTCCATATCCTAAAGCATCTCAAGACCCAATAGAACTCTATCCTCTAACTAATCCCAACTCAAAGGAGTCTAACACGATCGTTCATACAATGCCTAAAAAGGAGGCATACCAATCAAACTCTGATAACTGTTATTATAAGAAAACTCCACTAAATGGAGATAGTCCTCCCATCATGTCTACTAGTCCATTACATACATGTGTAACATAACCTTGAGGATCTGGTTGACCCTCTCAGTTTTTCCATCTATCTCAAGGTCATACACTGAACTAAAGTTTAACTGCGTCCCCATCGCATGCTACAATGATGTCCAAAGAGTTGAGGTAAACACAAGATCCCTATCAGAAATGATCCAACAAGGAATATCATACAACCTAACTATATCTCCCATGAACACTCTAGCAATGGACAAAGCATTATAGGATGAATGAATAGGTGAGAAGTGTGCTACCTTCATCAACCTATCCACCATCACCATAATTGCACCGTGTCATTGTGAAGAATTGGGTAACCCAATAATGAAATCCAATGAGATTATATCCCATTTCATTCTAGCACCAAATTTGGCTGCAAAAGTCATGTCGGATGTTGGTGTTCAACCTTCACTCACTGACACTCCAAACACCTTGACACAAAGTCCCTACCCAAAAGTATAGCTATCACAAATTGACATGCATCTTCTTCACTCTTGGATGAGCTAAATAGGGTACCTGATGTGCCTTTGTCATAACCAAGGTACAAAAATCTCTAGAATATGGAGCATAAATTTGTCCCATGTGTCTCAAAAACCATTTGACTCTAGATAATAACTTGATAATATGCCCTCAAGAGTCCTGCATGTCTCTATCTTTGATCTCACCTCCTAATACCAACTATCTGTAGGAAGTGCAGAAAGAATTTGACTCCTCAAATCCACACCAAGAGTCAACTCTGACAACTAGTTTCTCCATCTACTAGGAGCATTGGCAACAATGTTCTCCTTCCCCTAGATGAACTTCACCTCGAAGTCATACTCACAAAGGAATTCCATCCATTGCCTTTTCCTGGCATTTAGATTAGGTTGTGTGAAGATGTACTGTAAGCTCTCATGGTCACTATGCAACTCAAATATGTGCCCCAATAGGTAATGCCTCCATCTTGTCAAAGCGTGTACTACTATTTCCAACTCAAGATCATGCACATGGCATAATTCAACTCATGATCCTTGAGTTTTAATGACTCATATGCAATAGCACAACCCTACTACATCAAAACCGCTCCTAATCCCTCTAATGATGCATCTATATAGACAACAAAATCACCAATAGGATCATGTATTGCAAAAATCAGTGCACTAATCAACCTCTCCTTTAGAGTCTAAAGTGTTGCCTCACACTACTCTAACCAAACGAATCTCTTCTCTTTTCTCTGAAGAGATGTGATAGGATTTCATATCCTTGAGAAACCCTAAACAAAGCATCTGTAATAACTTGATAATCCCATGAAGCTATGTATCTTTTCTAGATTAGTGGGCATAGGCCAATCAATGATCACTTGGATCTTCGCAGGATCTACTACAATACCCTCTCATCATATCACATGGTCAAGGTAATTAACCTCATTCTTAAAGAACTCGCATTTGGATAGGTTAGCATACAACTTATTATCTCTCAAAAACTACAAAACCTACCTCAAATGCTCCTCATGCTCATCTACTATCCTAGAATAGATCAATATATCATCAAGGAATACTAATACAAATCTATCCAGATAAGTGCGAAAGACTTCATTCATCAAGGTCATGAACACAAATGGCACATTTGTCGACCCGAACGATACCACTGTAAACTCATAGTGATTGTAACGTGTGTGAAATGTCGTCTTATGAATGTTAGAATAAAAAATACGTAACTGATGATACCCTAACTTAAGATCAATTTTTGAAAAGACTATAGCACCCTTGATCTGATCAAACAAATCATTAATCCTAAGTAAGGGATATCGGTTCCTGATTGTCACTTTATTCAGCTGACAGTAGTCTATGCACAAACAGAGAGAACCATCTTTCTTTTTCACAAAAATTATTGGTGCTCCCTAAGGTGAAACACTAGGGTGGATGAAACCCCTCGCTAGCAACTCTAGCTACAAGCAAAGCTCCTTAAGCTCTTGTGTACTCATACGGTACGGAGCTCATGAAATAGGCTTGGATCCAAGTATAAGATCAATCTTGAAATCAATGTGACATTGAGGTAGCATCCCTAGAATCTCATTAGGAAATACATTTGCATACTCCTGAAGTATGGGATGGCTATCAAGAGAAACCTCCTCCTTACTATCACCCAACTCCAAGTCATCTACTGTCACTGCAAACAACTAACATCCCTGATGTACACATCTCCTCAGCTACATAGCCGAGATCATCCTCAATGATATGGGTCTCTAAACTCCCACTATCTCAACATCTCTACCAGATACATCAACACATCAAAGTGACTTGCGTCGACAGTTAATAATGGCTCTATGAGCCTCTAGCCAATCCATCCCTAAAATGATGTCATATGACCCCAACGGTATAATGCAGAGGTCTACAATAGTTTGAAAGGATCCAATCTCCAATCTACAATCAGGTACTAGGGAATGCACTACAACTTTAGCACCTGAGGCTAATTTGACCTACCACTTAACGTCTTGCTTTACTTCCCTCAGTCTACAACGTGTCTTGACAGACAATGAAATAAAACAATTTGATGCCCCTAAATCAAATAAAATGGTAACCCTGTTACCATGTAACATACCAAAAGTCTCTACCATTGTGCCCTAGTGATCAGCCTAGTGGTTTTCAACCACAGTAAATACTTGATGACCTCTACCTACATCTCCAACAGTCGACTTTGACACCGCTAGCCTCTGAGTATAACCTGATGTACCCTTATTGGGACACTATCAGGCTATGTGGCCCTGTTGACCACAAGAAAAACATCATGTACCCCTGCAAAATCCTCTACCTATAGGAAGCACACTCGACTCCTGAACGCTACCCCTATTATAGGTAGACTGCATACTCTATGTTGATTGCTCAAAGTTGGGACATTTTTTTCGCCTATAGTTCCAGTCACCCCCTGACTGATACCTATCTCCCTGTCTCGACTAGAAATTCTTTTGTTTCCCCTGTGAATTTTGATGCTAACAACTCTGTACAGGCACCTGTTGTGTCCTAGGTGGTCTTCCTCCTTGATCCTGACCACTACGTGAACTAGGTCCCACAGCTGAAGCACTGCCTATCTGCACTCTAGTATGGCAACCCAATGCCATTTCCAAATTCTCCTCCACTAGTCTAGTCTTCTCTATTTTTGTCTCCATAGTCTTGGGTTCAAAAACCTAAACACAACCCCTAATGAAATATTGAACAAGCATGCCCTCATCATCACCAATTCTAGCAAACTGCTTGAGCTCTTAAAATCGACACTCATATTGTTCCACCAACATGGCCATTTGTCGCAGAGCATGAAAATCGTCTCCATGACTTTGTCACCAATGTTTAGAAAGGAATTTGTCTCTAAATACAGAGCTTTTTCTCCTCCAATCTCCACTAGGTAGATGCAAAGTCTCACAAGTGCATGATCCCGCACCTAGCCTTGGTGTTGCTACCATAAGGGTACATATTAAAACATCAGTTTAAGTCTATCAACCATGTCTCAGCCTCTAATCCACTGCTAGAACCATCAAAAGTGGGTGGATGAGCTCCAAGTAGGTGTCTCATTTGAGTGGCTAAGTTTGCCTCTGGTTGTTCTGGTACCTCTCTCTCACCAATATTAATTTGATCTTTGTCCTGCCTTGACCCAAGGTGAGCAAGAGTCTCCTTTTACAAATGACACAACTAAATGCCCTCGATCCCTGGTGGATCCCGATTCTAATCACCACCTCCCAAAGCATTTTGGGAAGCCTAATGTTCCTCGCAATCTGAGTCATGGGGAACATGGCGAGGTGAATCTTGCTGACTACCTCTATGACCGCCTCCTTGGCCACGACCACAACCTCTACCATGACCTTGCCTAGGTGGCATGCTCCTACACAAAAACAACAAGGTAAAAGAAAAGGTACACAAACTTAAATCCTACGACGCACCCAGTGTTTAAACTTGGGCTCTGATACCATGTGTAATGCCCCACCACATAACCCTAGAGGATGATGCAAACACAATAGAAGTGTAACAATTTTTTTTTAAAGTGTAATTAATAACAAGTAAATTGAACTACACTTAATGCATACATCATCCAAGGTACATGACAATGCTTACATTTGAATCCCATAACTTACAAAAGTGAACTAACCATAGCATATAAAATTAAACTCATGATATAAAGAGCATAGATCCAAAAGCATTAAACTCATCACATAAGATGCAAAGTACATTAATGAATCATTCATAGATTGCATTTAATCAATATAGCAATTACAAACATCATTTCCAAAATGAAGAAGATCATACAATAATGTTACAATTACATTGATACAAGAATCCTCCTCAAATACAAATGAGGAGTGGTACATATACATAACTATCCAACAAAACCAATAGTATAAAGCAACTGGTACATGCGAGCTCTCCAATCTGGAAGATCCTGCCATCACAAACATGAAATGGGAACCCAACGATGTAAGGTGCACATTCCACCCAACCAAGTGGTACCTAAAGGCCCAACCCCCATGCTAGGATATAGTAAAAGGGTGTCCTACTAGGAAAAACCAACAAGTTCCTCTAGACATAGGAAACACACAATACTATACCATACAAGAACAATACATACCTAAAGGTTACATTGCTTCCAGATTAAAATAATCAAGTATATCAACTGCACAATACATATTGTTGTCATAGGAGGAGTGTCATCACAAAGTTACATGGGTTACCTTGGTAAAGCTTCCTAGGCCTCGGCCCCCATCTTGGGTTTCCCTGGTAGCCTCTCATAATCCCCGGCCCCACATACAAACTGATGTGGAATCAAATATATTTCAAAGAGACAAGATAATGATCTTTCCATTCACCAGGCCTTCTCATCTCATCCCAAGTCTAAACAAGCCCTTGAGCCCATGAGAGACATAATTAACAAGTTGTATGATTTAAGATACCCTTTACCCTAATACAATTATTTAATTTCCATTGAATTAACTAACTCTCACATGAGTTACCCTGGTACCACTTTGTGTGTTGGCCCCCATTGAGAACCACTCCCCTACTAACAACACAAGGATCTAATCCAAAACCCAAGGGTAAACAAAGTACACACAACGGATATTAAATCTCAATCCAAAATATAAGAGGCAACACATCCCCATTTGTAGTAACTGGGTGTTTAACTGAATTACAACCAAGTGCACTACCCAAGGAAAACAAAGGGTTGAACCACAAATCACAACAAGCCCCTCATAAAATATCATCATTTGGAAGACTTAAATACATGACTATCCAATTTCCCCAACTTACGAGAACAGAAGAATCATAATTTAATAGGCAATTCAGGCAGGAAATAAAACTATCATTAGGATTTCCTAAATCCAATTTCCATCTCAAGAATACAATAATACATTGCTCAAATAAACTAGCTTATTACAATTTCACTTACAGAGAATAAAGAAATTTAATCTTTTTTTTAAATCAATTTCCCAATTTCAACTATATAGAAATCAAATTTCCTCTTTTGAAACATATCATTTTAAAATAACTTGTACTTTTCAATGCACCTATTATATTCATTTTAAATATAAATATATATATTAATATTAATTTACAATTTTCAAACAATACTAAACATATATATATACATATATATACATACATATATAAATAAATATATATAAATAAATATTTATTCATATACATATATTCATTTACATGCATATTATATATAATATTTATTAAAAAAATATATATAAAATCATAATTGCAAACATTAAAAGGGGCAGACGAAAGTATACAGAGTCAAGTTGTATACACAGTCGGCTCCCCATATGGGGTGCACGACCTATGAAGGCAGAGCTAGAATTTCCTCCACAATTCATCTCCCTATGGGGCGGGGGCTATGGGGACAGCCCCAGCCTCCCCCATATGCATTCAATTGTTATAAAAAAATTTAAAATTTTCTTGCGATTTATTAAAATAAAAACGTCGTATGGAAATTCAATCCAGGTTTTCTTCAAATGCAATTTTTAATAGGGATTTTTATAATCAAATATGCTTATATTTATATATATACATGTATATGTATATATTCCAATATATATATATAT
>VDFB02161093.1:0-12622 GCA_007258455.2 Sequoia sempervirens | reverse complement strand
TTTGCACCCCCATATTTCATCTAGACATACCTCCACTTCCAGCTACCAGTCTTACACTATATTTTGCATTCCTTCCAAGCCTTTTTTTTAGATTTTTATTAGAATTCCAAAATTCCACTTAATTTCCACTTCCACATTAAACCCTCACAAAATTTATCAATACATTTTTATCATTTATTTCCTCTTGTGTGAAGTTTAAAAAGACTTCCAAACATCTAAATTTTAATTGAAACATCTCATTCTCATGTCTAGTTCTACATCTTTTCCTCACACTTCTTCCACTCAATTCATTTGTTTGCTTTATCATTTTGCTAAATTTTGATGGCCTTGTGTACTTCTTTTGTGTAGACGTCCAATTTTGATCATTTCCACATGATCAAACGCGTCTCCCTATTCATCCGGTTGCTCATCCCCTTTGTCAATATTAATTAAACTAGGTGTTTAATTAATACCCTGCATCTTGCACAAAGGTCCTAAAGTATTTAATTTAATACTTTGCCCCTCTTCCTCCTCTAAATTAAATAAATATACCCTTTTATTTAATCTAGTCATATTCCCCTTTTGAATTAAAATTCATTTTTAATTCATCTTTTCTCTCTCATGGTCACATCCTCCAACTTTTGCAAGTTGGTCCCTAATCCATTTTAATTACTTTATCTTCTTCTAATTAACAAGGGTTAGCATGTGCACACCCTTAATCATCATTAAGGTCACATCCTCCATAATTTCCCACTTGCTTCTAATGAGTCATTAGTCCATCTAACTGAGTACTTGCACAAATCTTTACCATTTGATTAGCCTAACCTAATCCCTCCCACTTATGGCATGTGTCCTTAAGTCAACCTTATTCCTCTTTTGGACAAGGCATCCTCCTCCCCATGTGAATTTTTAATTCACCTTTTAATCCCCCAAGGCACCTAAAAGGAATTTTTAATTTCTTCACTTCTCCCCACATGTCCTCCATTCATTCTTTTATTCTTTCTCTCATCCCCATGAGAATATTTGAGGAATTTTAATTCCCCACTTGTCCTCTCACCCACATGGGGACAAGGACCTCCTTTATGAGGAGATCTTGTCCAATCCCAAGGTACTTTGTACCCTCCATGTCATGTCCTTCTCCTTCCACCTCATGTCCACTTCACCTTTTAGGGCTATCTCACATGCCACATGTCAAGATGTGAGGGCTTGTGAGTTCTCAACTCACCTTAGCCCTACATCTTGATATTTGGTGGATCAATCTCAACCGTCCATTTCCCCTAGGATTTCCCAAAAATCTTATAAATACCCCCTCTTTTCTCTCATTTAGGGGAGATCATTTTGCTAGCCAAACTCTTGCAACTTTGTTTCTCAACTTATACTTAGCCATTTTCATGTGTTTATCCACTTGCACTCATCCTCACAACATCACTTAGCTTGCATCTACTTGCCATCCAAGGAGCATACACATCAAAGATCGAAGGGCCAACCAAAGGATCGACTCAACGCAAGGTATAAAGTTCCATTTTGTTGCTTTGTCTTGCATTGTTTCCAACTTAGGCTAATCTTGAGGTGTAGGTTGTTTCCAAGTTGTTTATTTGCACTCTTTACTTGTTGCTTGATTTCTAGCTCACATTCGACCTATCACACTTTGTAATGTGGAATATCCCAAGCCAAAACAATAATACAAATATAATTTCTTGACCTTACACAAAAATTATTAATTGAAAAAAAAACACTATCAACCCTATTATTTAATCAAATCTTATATAAAGTAGATTTAAATTATCACTAATACATCAACAATTTCATTACACTCCAATCAACAATGACAACATAACAAGTTGATAATTTTATTATAATGAACAATATGTTGGTATGTGATGACTGATCATGCAAGTATTGTACACTCATAACAAGAAATGGGGTTCTCGTGAAGGTTTTTTCCCATTGACATGTTAAGGTTTTCCCGTTGACACGTTAAGTTTTTTTTCCCATTGACACATCAAGGTTTTCCCGTTAACATGTCAAATGAAAAAAGACCTTGTAAAACCCTAATTGTATAAGGTTCCAAAAAGGCTTGTTATAAGCAGTTGGGATGTATGTTGCGGCATGGTGTTCACAAGTTTATAATTTGTTTTGCATTGGATAATAAAATCATTGGATGGTTGAGTTTTTGTGGATGTAGCCCATATTGGGTGAGCCACATTAAATTTTGTGTTGATCTCTTTTGTGTTATTCTTCATTGTTATTTCTAGGTTATTTAATCTACATATAATTGTTAATGTTTATTGCTCTAATCTGCCCGAACCCTAACACAATAAATATAAATATAATTCCCACTCTTTCTTATTACAATAATCACTATATTACATTCAAATAATTTTGCAATAGAAAAAATTTATACTAAAAACAATGGTGAATTGGATCAACACTATACAACTAGAGTTTATATCCAATGAAGCTCAAATGTAAACTCTATATAAGACCACCCTATGAAATCACTAGGGTTTTCATCCTAGGATTCCCACACTTAAACACAAGTGCTCAAAATGGAATTAAAAATAATTTGGTTGATTTTAGATGATTATCTCAAGTTAAACATGTTTCTCTTTTATATCCTCCACAAAAAATAGGTCAACCACCAAGTACACCTACACATTCAAATTTGGGTAGTGATCATGGACAAGAAAGATTCCACTTTAAAAGTTATGCTAACAAAAATAGACCAATGAAAATAATATGATGTGTTGGGAAGCTAGGAGGGAAATATAAACATAGTCAAATATATTAAGGCTTGAAGGTTGGCTATAGCAAAAAACTCAAACTATGAGTTGGGGCATTAGGGCTCGAGCAATGGGCATGCCAATAAGGGAAAGTTTGAAAGTTTGAAAAATACAATGACAAGGTGAGTGATAGATAGAAGGAATGGTAAGTTTGAAACTTTGACAAGAAGGGAAGAGCAAAGTTGGAAGAAAATGCATACTTAGGAAGGGAAAACACACAATAGATAAACAAGGAAGACACAATTATGGATCTAATATGTATGAAATTAGATTGAATAGGAATGAGACATGATAAGTCTTGCCCAAAATTTCTTACCCTCAAGTAATTTTAGGTTCATATGTTCTCATATTTGTGGGCTTTCCCACATTACATCCTCCATCAGAAGATATTTCCACCAAATTAGTTACTCCTTGGTGCTTATGTTTCTCAGCTTCCTCTACCTTACATCCATTACTTCTTGGGGAATCAAAACTAGTTTTCCATCCTCATCAATAAAATGAAACTGATATGAGGGTTCTATATGTTTCCCTAACACATTTTTGAGGTAAGAAATGTGAAAAAAATTGTGTATCTTGCTTCCCTCCAATAACTCCAACTCACAAGCTATGAAGATGAGAAAACAAATAAGGGTAAATAAAGAATTAAAATGCATGCAAATGGAACATTTTACCTTGTTTACTCATTTCTCCTCTAATTGAGATAGAGTCACCCCCAATACTCCACTTGCTATGATCTTTTGACTTTTTTATGGATGGAATGTTGTTGGTTAGTAAACTAGTAGCATGATGGTAAGATTAGGACGATTGATTAGAGAAATGGAAAGCATAAGTGTATGATGAAGTTATATTAGATAGAAAATGAAGTAGCATAAGACTATGATAATAATGAATGTCCAAATGGGATGAGAGACCTTCAATCCATAGATTTTCCAAAATGGAAATCAAGGGCCAAGATGCATTGGTTAATGGATGGTCGAGATTGATTGAGGATTAGGGTATCAATTGATGGTTTAGCCTTGTAACAAGTGTCACAAGAGGGGTAGAGGTGTAAGAGGTAGGTTTGAATTTTGTATGCTCATACATGTGTGAGATAGGTAGGAATGAGAGAGGTGGGGACACTTGTCATATAATGATAAGTTTAGATTGTGTTCCACATGTTCATGGATTTAATAGCTAGGATTTAATGGACAAGGATTAAGGTTGATATGTAATTAAATATTGGAGGAAAAGGTAATGAGGTTTAATTAGCCTAAATTAATTAATTAAGTAGGTATTAATCAATTGATTTAGTTGTAGTATTCAGAGGATAAGGCTAGACCTGAATAATAAATATAAATTTATTTAATTAAAGGTGAGGGATAAAAGTAAAGGATGAATCAAATAAATAAATATTTATTTAATTGGCTAAGTTCTCAATTTTGTGTAGATGATATGAGCAAAATGTTTTAGAAGTTGGTTGCTAAAGCCAAAATATGGTTGGAACCACTACAATGTAAAAGCTTGTAAAATTGATATTTTAATTAATATAATGGTGCAACCCTAGCTACAACTCACATAGTAAAAAACAATTTTTTTAATTGGCTAGGATGGGGTAAAGTCAAGTGTGGCCGAGCATGAGAAAATTTAGGTGTCTATAGGCCACTTCACTAATCTTTCTCAAAATTTTGTAAGGCTTATAGAAATGTGGTTTGAGATTTTCCAACCCACTTTCTTTCAAGGAATATTGCTTGTACTATTGCAATATCACAAAAATAATATCTCCTATCTCAAATTTTCTCTTGATCATATGATGTTCTATATACATCTTTTGTTGTTTCAAGCTTAATGGAGATTATTCTTGAGTGGCTTTTGAATGTATTGGCTCTATTTGGTCACATCACTTGCTTCTAGTACCTTGCTATCCAATAGAACAAGATCAATTAATCTTTGAGATTCATACCTATACAAGGCCATGAACATCATCATCTTGATTGACATGTAGTAGGTGGTGTTATAATAGTACTCCCCCAAGTAGATCCATTCTATCTAAATCTTATTATGATCAATAATATATTTTTTGAAATACCTTCCACCCATTTGTTCACAATATCGGTTTGACCATCTATTTGTAGGTAGTAGTTGCTAATGGGGGTGATATTGATACCTACCAAAAGGAAGAGCTTTTGCCAAAACAAACTCATGAACTTATTATCTCTATTTCTCATGATGCTCTTGGGTAACCCACTTCTTTGAAGATTATATTAACCACTTGTGGTTCCTTAAAATATAAAGAGATGGTAAATAAATGTGCATACTTAATTATTTTATCAACAATAACATATATACGATCCTTACCTTGGACTTTAGGAAATCTCATGATGAAATCCATCAAGACACTTTCCCATTTTTGCTTTGGGATGGGTAAGGGTTAAAAAAGGCCACTTGGAAATGTATGTTTCATTTTATTCTTTTGATAAATTATGTATTATTTGATATGGGTGAGTAAATCATCCTTGATTCCCTTCCATGTGAACCTTTTCATAACCTATTTGTAGGTCTTGAAATACCTAGGATGGTCTACTAAGAGAGTATAATGAACTACTTGCAATATATTTCTCTTCATCCTTGATTCAAGAACCAAGTAGACTTCTCCCTTATGAAGAGCGAGTTTATTGCAAATGGCATTTTTTTCCCACATCTTCCCTTCCAACATATTGGCTACAAATCTGTTCTTGGCATATTGTATTATGATTTTAATCTATGAAGATCTGAGACATGAAACATAGATTCAACCTTCTAAATAATGCATCAACAAAAACTTTCTTATTCCCTTTTATGTACTTCATATCAAAATCATATGTTTGTATTTTTCTCACCCACTTTTGTTTATGCTCATTTAGATCCTTCTAATTGAGAAAATATCTCAAACTACTATGATCAATTTTGACTATAAATTGGCCACCCACCAAGTATTGCCTAAATTTGACAAATGTGTGCATGATTGGCAAAATTTACTCATAATATATGAAGAACCATATTTCCACATCTATGATTTTTTGACTCTCAAAATAAATTAGGTGCTTGTTCTAAGCGATCTCCCTAAATTCCTTCTCCTAATGCATCACATTCTAGAGTAAAAAGAAGACAAAAATATGGAATTTCTAACACTTGAGACATGAGCTCATTACCTCTTTTATTATATCAATTTTTTTTTGCATCCTCAATCCATTTGAAATATAACTTATTTGTTAGGTTAGTTAAATGCATGACAAATTGGGAGAAACACTTAACAAATTTCCTATAGTAGCTACAAAGATTGAATAATACTTGCAATTGTGGCAAGGTCCTCAAGGGAGGTCAATATCAAATTTCTTTGATCTTATCCATGTCCACCTACACTCCCTTTAAGTTGATGATGTGACCTAGATACAAGATCTCAATCATAGTGAACTCACACTTTAACTCCTTGAAAAATAATGTAAATGTGCTTCCAAAATTCCCAACACTTTATCAATGTAATGTAGGTGCTCCTCCCATGTTTTTTGTAGATAAAATATCATAAAAGAAGATAAGGATGAAATTTATTTTTTCCTTATGAAAAATTTCATTCATGCATGATTTTTTTTTGGATCATTAATCAAACCAAATAGTATACTAGAAACTCACAATGCTCATAGTAACATAAAAAAATCATCTTGTGAATATCATCCTCTTAGACTTTGATTTGGTGGTAGCTTGACCTGAGATCTATTTTTGAGAAATAAACTAATCCATGAAGCTCATCTATCAATTTATTAACCTTGGGAATGGGGCATAGTTTCTTGATATTCTTCTTATTTAGTACTTTATAAAAAATGCACATATGCATTATACCATATTTCTTATTAACCAAAGACATGGAGGAAGCAAAGGGACTTGATTTGGGTTTAATATGCCCAATTTCCAATAATTCCTTAATGGATTTTTTCGATCTTGTCCTTGTTCCTTCTAGGGTGGCAATAGGGATTAGTGATGATGTGCCTAGCACCCTCTTCCAACTCAATGATGTGCTCAAAACCTTTTTCTATTAGTCTCCTTGGAGGAATGTTGCTAAATACTTTACTATGTTTGTTGAAGATGCTTTGTACATCCACATGATATACCTCCTTTCCTTTAGTGGGTTTTATAATAGTCACCAAACACTAAGCTTACCGCATGACTTTATTGTAATAAAATTTCCTTTCTATTCTCTTAGTCAATATAATCCTTGGCACTTTAATTGGCATTCCCTATAGTACCACAAATTTTGCTTCTAATTAAAACTTTAGTTGCATGATATGGAAATTTTTCATGATATGGGTTTAGGGTTTAGGGTTTTAGGGTTTAGAGTGTAGGCACTAGATACCTAAGACCATATATGTGTCTCCTATGCTAACAACACGAAAGTCATCCTTCATATTGTATCCTACAAAATTAAGATTCAATTGGGAGATATTTGTATTACATTGGATAGTGAAACCATCAACCACCATAACACTATTTCCTTTAAATTCCTTCATCTTAATGCCTCACTTGGAAACTAATCCCTTATTAATTAAGTCATGAGTGGCACCAAAGTTAATGAGTTCAATCATCCATTGAACTCTTAGGAATCCATGAATAGAGAGCATGGAAAGAGTACCTCTCAATATGATCTATTCCCCTTTTAATTTATCTTCTTCTCCAATCTCTTGTTTAAGTTCTTATTCATTCTATGGTTTGAGTTCCTTAGATCCTAATTCATCATCAAACCTTACCTCAATACAATGCACTTTTCCTTTCCCAAGACATCTATTTCTAGGTGGCCATGAATCCTTGCAGTCAACACATCTTCTTCCTTCTCAATTCATTTCTCACCTTAATGTTTGGTCTTGATGGAAAAAACTTGGTCTATTGTAGATTTTTGTGAAAGGGATTCTTTGGAATGAGGGTTTCAATTTGGAACTTATTTTTTGGCATGGAAGTCTCTAGTCTCAAAGTTCACTTGATGACCTCTTGTAGGGTAGGTGGTTTAAAAGCCTTGACCAACTCCTTCAATCAACCCTTAAATGAAGAGTATAATCAATCTTCTTTTTGTGATTTTTGATACTACTACCAATAGCTTTTAAAACTTTGTTACATAGTTCTCCACTAAAATAAAATAATGAGAGATTAAATTAACCATTCAATGAAGAGTATATTCAATCTTTTCTCTATGATGTTTGGCACCATTATCAATAGCTTCTAAAACTTTGTTACATATTCTCCACTAAAACACATTATTTAAGCTAAGTCAAATATTTGAAATGAACTTTAGTATCCTTTTGATCAAACCTCTTAATCAAAAGTTTGCAAAATTTCTAATATGAGGTGATGGATTCATGACCTTGAGTGATTTGACCATTTTACCACCACTCATGTGCACTACCCTACAAATACAAGGTAGAAAACTTAATTTCCTCATTTTTGTTAATTGATTTGAGGGACATGTATGCGTCTAGCTTTTGTACCCACACACTAGTTGAGCCTTTTTTAGATCTATCATAGGGAGATAATGTCCACTTATCCAAATCTTGTTGCACATCTCTTTGAATGAATTATAGTCTAGGCTCAAGTCTGTAACCATTTTTAGACTTCTTCATGTCCATATAATTGGTGAGTAAAATTTCACTTCAAATTTCCTCAAGAAGAGTTTTATACTATATATGACAAGCCCTAATATCATTAAATAATGAATTTTAGGTTTCAAGCTTTGGAGCCTCCACCTCCTTATTCAAAAAGGTAGGTTGGTTTGGTATTGTAGTTGAAACATGAATAGTCCTTTGTGGGTGGCTCTGAGTGGCATCCAAATTATTACCCTTAGAATCACTTGCTTCACCCATCATTTTTCTAAGCATATTCATATTATTGTCCATCTGGTGAAGAAACTATACCATCATATAAATGATTAGATCAAACTTTCTTTTAGTTTGACCCTATAAGTTATCCTTTGCATTTATACTCATCTCTCTTTTTTCTATACTATTATGATTTGTAAAAAGTTTTGTAGGAGGCAATTGATTATTTGAACTCTCTATAAATAAAATCTCTTTCTTGATCTCCATCGAGTGATGTATAGTTGATCTATCACTATACTTCATAAAACTAAAATGTGTAAAGATGAAGTCTAAACAAACAAGCTGGCAAGATCATCAACTTTGATACCACTATAATGTCTTAGGCTAAAACAATAATGAAAATATAATTTCTTGACCTTTCAAAAATACTTCTAATTTGAGCAACACAATTGAGCCCTATTATTTAATTAGATCTTAGACAACTCATATTTAAATTACTATCAATACATCGACAATTTCATTACCCTCCAATCAAGAATGAAAACATAACACCCAATCTTCTTATTATAATGAACAAAAAATATAGGTGTAATTATTTCTCTCTTTCCTATTGAAATAATTAATTTATTACATTCAAATGATAATAAAACAGTAGCAATTCATACTAACAACAATGTTGAATCATATAGAATATCTAGAGAGGTGATGGAGAGGTTGATCATAAGTGCATGCACTGCATGAGGTGCCTTTCATTCTTGCATGCGCCGATCTTGGGCTTATTTGCTTCCTATTTTCGAGCTGGGTGTGGGGTTGGGCTTTGTCAGGTGTTCAGGTTGTGGTTTGTGGCTGGCGGACGGGGTTGGGGCCGCCTTTCTATCTCTTAGTGTTTGTAGTTTCAACTTTTCTTTTGTTGGTTTTCTTCTTCTTTGGTTTCTGCAGAGTGTGCTTTCACCTATGGTTATGGCTCCAGGCGAGACTTCTGGGGAAAAATCCCCTTTGAACTTTCGTGCTGCTATTGGGGTTTCTTCCCCAAACCAAAAGACAAGAATGCTTGATAATAGTTTATTTTCCAATGATGCTGGAGATGGAGGTTTTGTGCCTACAGGAGGATCTCAAATTCTGAAGGTGAACGGTTGCCTGGAACGCTCTAAGGAGAGACCCATTTTGGTGATTCAGCCAGAATCCATTCTGAGGACATTGAATATTTTTTGAAGCATGCCTTGCTTTGCAAATTCATGGGAATGAGGGTTTCACTTCAATTTTTGGAGTCATGGTCGCAGCGGACTTGGTCTCCTAAGGGGGAAATGGACATTATGTTGTTGGCAAACAACTACTTCATGGTGGTTTTCAATTGCATGGCAGATTGGAACAAAGTTTTTGAGGGTGGACCTTACTTCCACAATCAGGTTGGTCTTTTTATGAAACCTTGGCATGCAAGTTTCAATCCTTCAGAGGAACTACCGAATCGTGTTCCTGTTTGGGTGCGTCTCCCCAGATTTCCTGTTGAGTGCTGGCATAATGATATCTTGCACAATGTGGCTGCGCTATTGGGTAAACCTGTGGGCGCCTCTCAACAAACGAGGGAAAGAAAGGTAATGACTTTTGCTCGCATTTGTGTTGAATTAGATATAAGTAACCCTCTTCCTGATTCCTTAGAAATTCAAGTGGGTTCATATTCTTGGGTTCAAAAGTTAGACTATGAAACACTGCCATTTTGTTGTCGTCTTTGCCATGAATATGGCCATCTTCAGAGAAGATGCCCAAGATCTAAGCCACCAGAGACTCAATCATCTCAACCCCCTCGTAACCCTCTAAGGGGTGACAAAGGAAAAGCGCCTATGTCTAGTGAGGTTGCAGGTGGTGAGGGTTTTATTCTAGCTAAAGTTCGCAATAAGAATCGGGGTCAGAAGAGAACATTTAAGGAAAGACAGGAGGGAGATACCTTTAACCGGTTTGAGGTTTTGGATGATCTCAGTCTACAGGAGGTGAACCCTGGTATGTTGGGAATGGACCAGAGTGTTATGGAAGAGGTTCAGGAAGACATTGTCACAGAGGACATTCAAATTCCACAGATAGAGAGGGCCTTGCAAATGGACACAGATCAGAGTTTGGGGACTTCTAGGGAACCTGAGTCTATGGTTATTGCACCATTGATGGTGGGAGAAACAACTAGTCCTCCTTCGAAAATAGTTCCTGATGCAGCAAAAGGAAGCAAGGCTTCTCCTACATTGGGTATTCTTTAGAAAGACTTGAAGAAAGGGACTATTGAGAAGCCTTCCAAGACTGGAAGAAAGAAAGATTTTGAGAAAATCAAGCTGATGGGGGAGACTTTAGTGGAGTCAGGTTCTGTCAAAACTCTTGACTCCCACTTTTCTAATCCTCCAAAATGATCATTCTCTCCTGGAATGTACGGGGCTTGAACAGTGGCCCTAGACAAAAAGTTGTTCGTGAATTGGTGCGAATTCATTCTCCTAATTTTCTTTTTCTACAAGAGACGAAGTTATCTGTTGAAAGCATGACTAGTCTTTCATCTAAGTTGTAGAGTAGAGGTGATTGCCAGTGTATTGGTGCTCATGGTACTACTGGGGGTGTGGCCTGCCTCTGGAATCCTTTGAGGATTCACCCTCTCTGGTGGATGTCTTCTAAATCCTCTATGTCTTTGATCGCTACAAGCATTGAGACTGGGGAAACTATTCTCCTCTCCAACATTTATGCTCCTACTGACTTTCTGGGTAAGCAATATTTATGGTCCCATTTAAGGTTTATCCGAAGTATGGTGCCTTATCACCCTTGGATTATGGCAGGAGATTTCAACGCCATTATTGAGTTGGCTGAGAAACATGGTGGTATAGCAAGATTGGAACCTTCTACTTTTTTGCTTCATGATAACATATCGACTTTGAACTTGGTGGATATCAAGCCTAGAAATGGACAGTTTACCTGGAACAACCAGAGAATTGGGGAGAAGTGCATTGCAGAAAGACTTGATCACTTTCTGGTTTCTTGTTTTTGGGTTGGTGGTGGTTGGTCTACTTGTTCAGAGATTCTGGATTGGCGGGGCTCAGATCACTGGCCTATTAAGTTAGTGGTGTCCTCTGCTCGGGTGGCCCAATCTCCTTCTTTCAAGTTCCAACTTATGTGGTTGCGTGATCCCTCTTTACAGGACTATGTTGCTCACTGGTGGAGGATTGGTAGGCCCACCTATGGCACATCTATGTATACTTTTGCCAAGCTTTTACAATATGTTAAATACCAGCTTAAGTATTGGAACCGCCAATGTTTTGGGAACATTTTTCATGACAAAGCTATTGCTCAATATAAGTTAGATAATATAACTAGGGAAATTAGGGAGAATGGTTTGTCAGAAGCCTTGCTTCAGGAGGAGACTATGGCCTTAAAAATCTTGGAAGAATGTGAAATGCGTGAGGAAATTTACTGGAAACATAAAGCTCATGTGGAGTGGCTTCAAGAGGGGGATAAAAATACCACCTTCTTCAATTCGGTGAAGGCGAGGAGGCATGGTAATTCTATTCTAGTGCTTGTGAATGATAGGGGAGAACAACTTTCCTCCTTACAGGAGATATCTAGAGAGGCAATGCAGTATTTTACTTCTCTTTTTAGGGAGGACACTCAGGAGGGTTCTGCTGAGGAAGTTCAGGTTCTTTCTTGCATCCCCCAACTTGTTACTAGAGAAATGAATGATAATATTATGTGTTATATTTCTCTGGAGGAGTTGGAGGAGATTGTTTTCCATATGAAGAAAGGGAAAGCTCCAGGTCCCAATGGGTTTTTGATTGAATTCTTTCAAGAATTTTGGGATATTATTAAGGTTGATTTATTAGAGGTGGTCCAGGAATCTAAGAGGAATAAACAGATGCTTTGTGCATTGAACTCCACTTTTCTTGCCCTCATCCCTAAACATGAAGGGGTAGATCAGTTAAGCCAATTTTGTCCCATTGCCCTTTGTAATGTGATTTATAAGATTATCTCTAAGGTGATTGCTGAAAGGTTGAAGAAATGGCTTAAATGGCTTATCTCTAAGGAGCA